>JAQMYG010000013.1:1482432-1497953 GCA_030014215.1 Clariallabes teugelsi
GTGAAGAGCAGTGTTGATATTGTGTCTTTGTGGCTTTCTAAGCAGAAATTTCAAGCTGAAGGAGAACTTTCTTCGGGTTTTGCCAGTCGGAAGTTGAAAATTCCAGCCATCTTGACTTTTCATCATTTATGTGCTGGACTCCGGGTTAGAGAGAATTCCTGAAGTAGGAAGTTTGCAATGTTTTGGTGTATTTTTGTAGTCAAAAGTCTAAAGCTGTGTGAGCATGTGAAAGCTCCGAAGTGAGGCGACATTCCCAAAATTCAGAGTAGGAATTCCAAGTGCTTTTTTTTTTTTTCCCCCAACATGAGTGTTAAGGATGATTGGAGGTCACGTGCTGAACTCTGGGTTGTTGAAGTCTTTCCGAGTAGAAATTCCACGTATGAGTGGTGTTCTTAGGTTCATCCCTTAGGAGCCTGAAATCCCACAAGCAGCCATGTTGGTATCGAGAGTTGAAGAAAATATTTCAATATTTCCAGTAGGAATTCCATGTTTTTTTGATCTGGGTATGTCTTAGAGAGAAATTGGAAATTTTCAATGTCCAGGGCTGAGGACTTTATTTGGCTTTCCAAGTAGGAGTTCCAAGATGAGGGGTGATTTCTTAGATTTTTCCTAGTAGCTATGTGAACAGCCATGTTGATTTGGTATCACACTGCTCAACTCGAGGTTACAGAGACTTTTTTAACTTTCCGAGTAGAAATTCTGAGTCGGGTTGCCTTTGTTTTGTGAACTCAGGGGTTAAAGAAATCTTCAAGATTTTACGAGAAGGTATTCCAAGATGAAGAGGTGTTTTTGAACTGGATCTTTTATAGTCTGATGCTGGTAGTCAAGGGTTAACGACTAGGAATTCCGGTTTGAGAGATCATTTATTGTTTTACTTGTTACTTTACTTGTAACACTTATCATTCAGTCTTCTGTCTGGCCACTCTTCCACTGAGACCTGATTGTTGTTTTCTCAGCCAAACAGATTTGTTAATGCATGGATGATAGACTTTAGATACAAGTATATGACAGGAATATACTTGTCATATACTTGTCAAATTATCCACAATCCTCTCCGTAGGTGGCTTTTATTTATATAGACGTGTAAATAAAAAAAACTTGGCCATGCTGCCTCAGGCTGAATCGAAGAAAAAAATAAATAAAAATACAACATTGCGGATTCTTCCGGTGTCTCCGGCAGCAGACAGCTCATCCCACGTGTTAAATAGATTCAGACGGGTGTGAGATGACGCCCGGGATGTGCATGCACACACACATACACACACACACCTCTCCATGCAGACGCTTTCATTTGCTGAACAGCTTTCTGCTTCTCAAACGAGTTTCGCTGTCCGTTCAGGCATGAAGCGCGGAAGCGGCGCTCTCGGGGGCCGACAAAACATAATTTCATGCAAATGTAGCGTTGCGTTTAGGAAATCAAGGTAATTTAGTTCCCTTTTTTCTCTCCTTCTCTCACACTCTTCTCTTTTTTTAATTTCACACTCGAGCGCGCAGCCACAACCGATGACCGAGAAGTCTCTGGTGGCGACGCCTGGACTATTTTTAGAACTCAGACTATTTAACCAAGAAACATATTTACTTCACTAAATTAAACCACAAAACAGGGGGTGTATCCTGTGCCAAAGCTGAGGCGAGTGTGTAGTCTGCGACAGTCTGCATTGGCGTTGGCGTCTGCACGAACCATAAACAAACTACGTCGACATGTCCTTAAGGTATTAATTAAGAATAAAAAGAAATATTATTCAAATTGCAGGAATACAAGTGGGAGCACGTTCGAGACCATTACTCACAGAAAAGTTTTATCCCATCAAACCATATCTCTCAAACAGGAACTTTATTATTCTAAAAAATAAAGATAAAAATAAAAGCAACTCTGGCTGAAACAAATTCATTATTTTTTATGTTTAATTATTTTACATAATGAAGAAATGAAACGGACATTGCTAGCAGAAGTTTCTCTATTTCTATGATAAAAGCTTGTGTGAAAGGACTTCTGCAAGCAATAAACGGAAAAACCGATGCACATTTATATACATAACTGGTGCACAAATTCCCAATGTTCACTGCTGTTATAGTCTCGGCTGTTTAGATCGCAACCGATGTTAATGCTAGCATAGCTTCATCAGCTCAATGCTATAAATCCCGCTCAGAGAAATTTCGACTATTGAAACATGGACTACAGGAGCTTTCTTACTGTTGAAGACCAGGTCCTGAAGGAGTACACATCAACTGCACCATAAAGAACACATCATCTGCTACATAAAGAACTGAGTTGACACCATCACTGTTGGCAAACACACCCAGATGTACCCCGATCAGAAGCCTTGGATGACAAAGGAGGACAAAACCTTCCTCAAGAACCATAACACCATCCTCAGGTCCGGCCAAAGAGCCCTACACTACACTGATTACGCCAATCTGATAAGCGGTATCATGGACTGGAGAAAGGTTGGGGCACAATGACCCATGGCAGGATATCCAGCACATCACAAATCACAAGATCAGTAACCACAGGATTATTGAAGGGAACGCCTCACTGCTGTACAAGCTTAAATGTTTCTTTGACACCTCCATCACTCCCCAACAAGCACATCCTTACTGATCCTGGACATCCTCCATCAATCTCCAACATGCACAACCTCACTGATTCTCTATACCCCCCAGCAGTCTGAGTAAAGCAACCGGCCCTGATGATGTGACTGGAAGAGTGCTGAAGGAACATGCACATCAGCCCAAACCAAATCTTCCAGCCTTGCCTGAAGTCTGGCACAAGCATTCCCCTGCTGAACAAAAGGTCAACAGTGGAGTCAACAATTATCCTCCAGGAACACTAAAACTGGTCTCTGCAAAGTGCTTTAAGAGGCTGGTCTTGCAACACATCAAACCCAGTCTCATTCCAGCCAAACAAAGTTTGCCTACATCGTGAAAAGGTCTACAGAAAGCAACACTGCCACTGTTCTTCAAATTGCTTTGACCCATTTTGAACACCAGGGGAGCACCATTTGGAACACCACCTGCCACTGGATTAGGGTCTCCCTGAGAAATCACTCCCCGACTGTCGGACTAAGTCACCACATCTCCACAGGGCTGTGTGTAAATCTCAACTTCTGAAAAACAAGGGATTCTCATAATAGACTTCTTGAAGTACAGTGCAGACCCCAGTTCAATTGTGCATCAACAAACACTGGATGAAAAGGGGCCTTGCCTTCAGGTTCCTGGGTAAGCACATCGTCAATGATCTGTTCTGGACCACAAACACTGCAGCAGGATTCAAGAAGGCATTACAGTGACTCTACACCATGAGGATCCTTAGGAACAAACAACTCACAGGAGAAGGTGCGGGTCTCCTACAAGTGTTGCTCGATGGAGAAGGTGCTGATGGGTTGTATTACTGCATGATACGGATGGTGCTCTTGAGATGACAGGAAAACTATTCACCTCATCGTCAACACCCCCCATAAAAATCTACACCTGGCTACACCTCATCTGCTCATTGATTATTTTTCTACATGTGGTGACATGTCCTTATGAAATGAAGTGTAGAAAATTGTAGTGGAACATTAATTCAGGATTATTATACAAAAAAAAAAAGGAAAGGTGTGGAGAATTTCCCAGACATAGAATATAGTCTGGAATTGGGGATTTTTTTTTTCCCCTCATGAAGTCTTGTGAAAAAAGTGACTAAAGTTTAGGAAGTAAACTGCTTTTATGCAATGATGTTTTGAAATAAACTTTAGCCTCCGTCAGCACTTCCTTCAACTCCACTTCTGAAAAGACCATGGTTCATTTGGAAAGGTCTTCAATCGGCTCAGGGACGAACCGGACGCATCCGCGAACTGAGCTGCATCGGAGACGAGCGTCTGGGCTCAGGGATCAGCGGCATCGTTAGCGGTTTGTTTATGACACTGAGATCAATGCTCGCGGATGAATAATTCATAACAGCATCCTGCTCTGTGATGTCAGCGTATGGAGAGGTGGTAGACGCGCAGACAAGGAGGGAAAACAAGGGCATGGCAACCCAAGCACACTGGCAAATCAATCTCTGATTGTTCACAAGCAACAGAATAGACACGGCGGACCTTTTTTAACGATTTCTACCACGTTAGCTTTCGCGGGTTCATCTTAATTGTCATTCTGTGGAGCTCGGTGCTCGTTTGCAGTGTTTCCCCCCCTCTCTTTCGACAGTTTCAGATTTAATGGATGAGACGAGAGCGCACTTTGCTCTGCTCTCCGAGGAAGACGAGCAGTTGGAGATGTGCGCTAGACGAAGATCTTTGTGCATTTATTACACTTCGAAAAAGAAGTGCCCCTGTGGAGAAATTAAAAATTCGAGTTATTAAGCTGTTATGATTAATGTTTATCATTGTTAACGCGCACAATATTTGCATGGTGGAATTTAAAGTGATTTTGGAAACTTTCTGGTGCTTAAGAGTGCTCAATGATTTTTGTTTTTCTCTCCCCCCTTTTTTTTATTTATTTTTTTTTAACTTTTTCTGTTCGGCCATTTGAAAAACACGCCTGTGATGAACTGTTGCTAATAAATCTCTGTAGAATGACTTTCCCAATCTTTCTGTCTCAGGGTTTCATACAGTAGCTCATGAATATTCATAAACAGTCAACAGCTGACATTGTGGAATACTGTAGCGCCTAAAGGAAAAAAAAAACATCAAGAGGAAAACAAATTTATAGGGATTTATACTCCATTATCCAGCGTTAACATCAGAAATGGAGAATATTGTTGTGTCTATAGCATTACTGCGGTGATTATTGTGTTCTTTTGCAAAGACGTGTTGAGATGCTTTTCTGCTCACCACCGATGCAAAGAGTGGATTTCGTCTTGACTATGCGCCCTCTTACACGTCAACCCAGCACCTCTTACTAATCCTAATCACCATCTTGCACTTCAGATATTAAACATGTTTCAGATTTCTGTCTAATTCTGCACTGTTTTACATTTTATTCCTAATCCTACCTCCGTCCTCGTTTGCACACACCATGTTCCACAGCATATTTCCCCCCATAAAAGTCACAAAGGTGCAGATGGAGTACGAAGCCGTTCCTGAGAGCTCCATGATGGCATTTTTTTTTTTTTTGGAAGCAGATGGCCTGACACTCCCCAAAGCCCCATCATCGCTAAACTACACACAGACACATGGGTAAAAGTGGAGAAAAAAGTTTCACCGGTGCAGCAATTACAAGTCAGCAAATCCTCCCTAGACCCAGAGAGAGCTAACCTAGAATTCACTTACGAAACTTTATTTATACATGAGACGGGACAAGAACAAGACACCAGGTCCCAGTACTCTGCAGATTTAATTCCAAATATCAAGGAGAAGCTTAGAGTCTGACTGAAAAATAAGGTATTGGAGTTGCTTTTTTCCGGAATCCTCAGTATTAGCATAGTGTGGTCTTTTTTTTATTACCTTTTTAGCTGCGATTAATTTGCTGCTGGAAATTAATTGTGACCGGACTCAGACATAAAGCAAATTTTAAATATCTGGTAATAACATAACATTTCCGTAGTAAATGTAACTAAAGGAATACCATTAACACCACCTGCGAGATATGGTGTGTCTCCAAAACATGTCCACTAGACCTCTGAAGGTGTGTGTATGTGTGAGGTCGGGCCTTTGTGGATCTTGTTTTTCCAGCACATTCCACAGACACTCGATTGGATTGAGATCTGGAGAAATTGGAGGTGGAATCGGCACTTTGTCAAAAGTCTTTCTTCGTTTCTCAAACCGTTCCTGAGCAGTGTGTACAGTGTGTCAGGGTGCATCATCCTGATGAAAGACTCCACTGCCATCAGGAAACACCATCTACATGAAGGGGTGTAATGTTCAGCTTCAGGTGGGACGTGTCATCTATGTGAATTGCTGGACCCGAGGTTTGCCAGCAGAACATTGCCCAGAGCATCAGAATTCTGCTGTCATGTGATCCAGGATCGAAACATTTTGTCTGGAGGTCATGCCTGCCACGGATAATCCCGCCAAGGCGAGACACAATGAGAGACCTGATAATGGTGTGTGTTGAGAAACTTTAGACCAGCTCGAGCTGATCTGCAAAGGGCAGATTTACATTACGGTGAAATTTGCAGCTAATATAATATATTGCAGCTCAGCTAATATAGCTTATATATAAACCTCTTCAGTTTTTTTTTTTTTAAACATGTTTCTCCCTACATTGCTATTCACCTGTCTCTCTGATATCAAACCTGTGTTTGCGGTTTCTGTGTGTGCGTCTCACACCGGTGTGTTTAACCCATTAGCACGTACAATAAAAGCGGTACAATTAAAAATTGTTGCGACAGGAGTTCTATTATGAAGAAGCATGGGCACAAGTGGTGACTTTTATTTTAGCACTCATGGATTTCACAGTTGCTTTTCAACCACAGTCATTCAACACACACACACACACACACACACACACACACACACACATACATACACAAACTTTGGGGTGCTGTGAGGAAATTCTGTCTGCCAAAAAAAAAAAAAAAAGCAATAAATAGCTTTGATAACAAGCCACAGGTGGAAAACATTACATTACCCGCAGGCGACGTTCACCTACGCCTCTGCTGCCACAATCAAACGTGGGGAAAAAATCTACCCAATTTAACATGTACGGTAGCAGCAATTTAACAATAAAATATCGCAAACTCAACACTGTGAGAAGCTTAATAAGTCTAATGAAATCATAATGACAGCCGCAGCCCAATATTACCTCTGCATCGAGTCTAAATCAGCAAACGCATGAATATAGGATATTTTGGACCTTGTATGTACTGTATGTATGCTGTGCACAAAGACTGTCTCATGTTGTAAAACTGCAGACAGATCGCCTGACAAAATGGTGACTGGTTTAATTTTACACTGGGTCTGACATCACAGGCTCTATTGGGTATCGGTATAAAAATAAGAATTCCCCCCAAAAAACCTGTTCAGGATTCTAAATATGAGAAAGATGATCATTAAGACAGTTCTTGTCCATTTTCATCACAACAGAAAACATTGCGTATTGTTTCACTTTAGGTTCCTGTTGTGGCACTGGCGCTCCCCAAGACATCAGGGTGTGTGCTGTGGTGTCTGGTGGCAGGATGTTGGCAGCAGATCCTCTGGGTGCTGTGGGTTAGGGGGTGGGGCCTCTGTGGATCAGACCTATTTGTCCCATGGTGATCGGTCTAACAGGCTGGTGGCCAGTGCTGAGCCTCGTGCATTGTGGGCTATAGTGCACTGGGTGTTCTGGTGCATTTCTCTGATGGCCAGCATTGATTTTTTAATTTTTTTAAAATTATTTTTATTTCTCAGCAATTTGTGCTGCATTGGCTTTTCTGTGGGATCGGACCAGATGTACTGGCCTTTGGTCCCCCTGGCCATAAGTGAGCCTTGGGTGCCTGTGATCCTGTTACCAGTTTACTGGGGTATAATTTATAATCAATATCAACTGTATTTGTATAGCGCTTTTAACAATTGTCATTGTTGTAAAGCAGCTTTACACAATCAAAAGAATTATTTAAGTTTGTCTGAAATGTGAATGTGTATGAATCAGACTGATCAGATTGTCTCTGATGAACAAGCCGAGGATGACGGCGACAGTGGCAAGGAAAAACTCCCTGAGATGGTAATAGGAAGAAACCTTAAGAGGAACCAGACTCAACAGGAAACCCATCCTCATCTGGGTGATAACGGATAGCAGGGATTCTCCAGTCTTGAACTATCGAGCAACTGCAGTCACACTTCCCCAGAGAACAGCTGTCTGCATCAGGACCGTCTAAATTAATTAATGTGTTAATATTATGACCGATTGGTGTAATCAGGAAATTATTCGATTTAGGACGTTTAAATATAAATCATGTTTTTTAAATTCATATTTTATTCACTAATTTCAAATTAGTAAATACTATAAATCGAGTGAAAAGGCAGCAGAGGAGATGGCTAAGCTCTAAGCTTTTACTCACGCTGACCTCCAAAATCATCCAACGATTACCAGGTCAGCCTTTCCAGCAGAGCAGAACAAACTGTATATCTGTAATGCGCCAGGAAAGGTTAAATCGTTCCACCTTGGTCCGTTCGGACTTTTTAGGGTCTCGGTCATTGGACCCGTTCCTATTTCTCTCCTATTATGGCCTGACTGTTCCAGAGCGTTTTATTGCTCTTTGTGAAAGCGGAGAAGTTAACTTTTATGAAAACCGCTGTAACGCTGAGTGGTTTTTAATCGCCTAACCGATAAAAGCAGCAGCTTAAGGGGTGAAGTGAAATCTGCGAATGGTTCTACATGGATACACTAAAGATCTCTTTCAACTGGGCCTCAGGGTTGTTTCACTGTTCAATCTTTACACACTGTTTATACTAAACACAGTTTCCATACACAATCTTTCTAGCTTTCCATCCATTGTTTACTTCGCCAACAAAAGAAACCTCTTTTAGTGTAACCATGCACAGGTCTGGTTAGGATGTAATACCGTGATGAGCCTTTTGGGGGCAGCAGCAGCACGTTTAACCACTGATACTTTCATGCCAAGTTAGCGCTTGGCCAATTTAGTTTCTTCATATAATTTAGCTAAATAATGCTAATCCTGTTAACACACATTCACCACCACCATACCAACCACGTCGCTACTCACTTAAATTAGCTAGCTAGCTACAGTTTTTGAGCTACAATCTTTCCAAGTTATATTTTTTGAGCCACGTTTAGCCGAGTTACACAAGTTTTTAAGTTGTACATAACATTAACAAACAAATATTTACATGTACATGTTTGAATTAGTTATTGCTATAAAAAAATATTGAAAAATTGGTAAAGCGTGACTTAAACACAACTTCAGTGGTTTAAGAATTATGAATCTCCCAGGAAATGAAAGAAGAGCACGCCGAGTGTGCCGGGATCGATCGAGATGCAAATGCAGCTGTGCTAAAAGCTCTCGTGAGGTTTTAACACACCCCTTATTTAATCTCCGTCCTACGACTTTGTTGCTACGGTTTAATTTCCTGACACCGGCGTGAATTCCATTGCCGCTCCTAAATTGCGGACAATAAATGTCATGGCCGTTCCAGCGGGAGTCTCAGTACAAGGGAAACTCGTGGTAAGAGAAGGATTACAGTCTGGAAGCTTTTTATCCCCTTATTTATAGTGTATTAATTAAAAGACCCGGAATCAATTGTTTTATTGACCGGATCGCTGACACACAAAATCCTCTGGGACAAGGACAAAGCAATGAGAACGGGAGTTATCGCATTTGTGACTGTGTGTGTGTCTATGTGTGTGTGTGTGTTTGTGTGTGTGTGAGACTTTGCAAATGCATATGCTGTTAAACTTTGACACTGCTGACAAACGCTTAAAGTGTTGTTCAATATTTACACGATTGTATGCGCTGGCAGTTTTGCATGAAATAAAAGTTTATTTTCTGTCGCGCGCTTGTTTCTTTTTTTTTTTTTTTTTTTTTTTACAAGCAGCGGCATTGAAAAGTTCTCCAGAGCTGCAGGGTTCGCACTTCACCTCCAACTAAACACATATAGGAGCAAACACTCTTTTGGACTATTCTTGGAAGTCCTCCTTAATGATCTTCAGATCTTCAGATTCATCTCATCTTTGTGAGATTTTCGAATCCATTTAAAGCTCCTTGGCTCCATGCATGGATCTTCATACCCATACTCCTATATTTATTAAAAAAACATTCAGATCTGTCCACCATCCTGGAGAAACATCTCAATGTCCTCAGATCCTTTGGTTGAGCTTCAGGAGCTTTGTACACAAAGCATGAAATCCATTCAAATACATTTTCTGATCCACCCAGAATTCCCCAGATTTGTTCAGGTATTTACTCCAATGCAGTTCCTCAGATCCATCCAGAAGGATCCTTCAGAGACCGACCAAACTCCTCATTCTCATCTGCGCATTTATTTCAATCCCCCTCTGTAGGCACGCAGATCCATCGAAAGATCTTACAATCCACCACAGCGTTTCAGAACCATTCTGATATTTGTTCCTATACACTGAGGAACAAACCATCTAAAGTTCCTCGGGCCTGTTCTCATGTTTATTAAACTCCATGTGAAGAACCTCTGAGCTATCATGATATGTTTAGATCCAGCCCAAGTTGCTCAGAAGCCCATTGCTAATTATTCCAATCAAACTAATTGCTTATATAGTACATTATAAGAGCTTTAAACCCAGCATGTCCGGCGTTCTTCAGAAGCTACCGAGCCTTCTTTTGGTTATCTGATCAACTCTACTCTGAGATTATTATAAAAAAGAGAAATTCTGTGTTCCTTAAACAATTTGATAGCTTTCCTAATTAAAAAATAACCTTGACTGCAATGCAAATGTTCTCATGCTAACTAAGCGCCAAACAAAGAAATGTTTAACTGAGGTATTTGTGGAGGTTGGAACGATAAAGCTGTGTTTGTGGAATCCACTGTAAAGTGCAGGTGCTGTTTGTGTCGGAGCTCCGCTGTGTGTCTGACGGATTAACAGAGAAAAAGAGACATACGGAATAATAAAAATAAAAAAATCAGCTATGGAACTCACCACTTGGCCATTCTGGGGGTTTTTGTGGGCGTACGGAGGACCTCGGATGTGATTCCACATCTGACCAGAGGTCATGGCAAACACCACGCACTACAGGAGAAGAAAAGAGAGAGCAAAAAAAAAATAAAAATACATGAAATATATAAAAATGCACTTGACTTGTCGATGCCGTGGTACGTTGGAGCTGGGGGTTTGTCGGTCATTTGCATCTTATCCAATAACATTTCCTCGGAGAGATCAAAGCTGTACTGGTACACTTCTTATATTGCAATTATACAATATCTCAGTGAATATAAAGTTGATGTTTAGTACCATTTTTCTACAGGCATAATAAATATTATTTTTATTGTCATGTTCCAGAAAAAAAAAAAACATAAAAAATTGCAAACATTCTCTAATTTGGTGACCTCAAACTTTGAGAGCATAGGGGGGAATCCTAGAAAAATCATCTGGAAGTTTGTCACGGAGACTCTTTGCTATAGCTGGGGGGTGGGGGTGGGGGGCGCATCAACATCATACTACAGTAGTGTGTAAATTATTCGTAAGTTCCATGGTAGTGCTTCTGGACTTCATAGGTAGTTTGTGCACATCGCAGAAGAAAACAAACAAACACTGAATTCATATGATTTGCTTTCATTTCCTGTTCAAATTTCAACTTCAACAAGGATTGCTTGCCATGGTTCTCCTAAGAGCCGGCTACAAACCGCTACATGCGCCCTCAAGGTGTATGATGGAGCGGATCAATCTGAGACTCAGCTCGACTTCGCTAAGTGGTTGTTTGTTGCTAAATCTGGATTTAAATGTTGGTAAGAATTCCTCCAAAACAGGGGGATCCAGGTTGTTGTTAGCAGGTGAGCAAGCAAGATAGGAAGGAAAAACTCTCGGAGTATGTTAGTTTTTATACACAGTCCATGAGGATTGTAGGAGTCCTTGACCATTCGTAGCTTAACCGTAAGATGTCGTAGACACTCCATAGGTAAATCTTAATAGTGTCTAAACAGTCCGTGATTGATTCATGAGTATGTTTGAACTGTTTTTGGATTGTTGGAGATTATCATTCATGAGGTTTCAGAGTTGAGTGATGGTCTAGAATTTTCATTTGAGACAACTCCAGCACACTCTCCGGAACGGTTCGGGAATGTGGAAAAAGGCCTCTAAGGTCTGGTACTTTGTAGTGGAACAAAGAGTACCAGTACTCCCACTTTCTTTGACACATTAACATTTGAACATAGTATTAAATAATAAATAAACATCTCCATATCATAAAGTAATGACACAAAGAGGTAACCCACAACAGGGTACTGGGATGAGGTGGAGTTACTAATGCAGTTGATTATTTTCCCATAACAGAACTTCCCTAAGTGTTGTAATCCTGTTAAGACCATGGCCAGTTTAAACATTGTGGGATATCTACAAAAAGAGCTCCATGTCTCACTTGTATTCCAGCAGGTGGCACAGTTACAAACGTACATTTATGGAAGGAGTCTCCAGTGTCAGTGCTTTGTAACAAGCGGGAAAAAACAGTGTCCTTATGGCACTTGATGCTACTTACTCACACCACTCCATCATCGATTATTTTCCTCTAACAGCAGCACACACACACACACAGGTTTCTTCTTTGCTTACTAGCCTAAACCTCCAACATTACCCATAATGCAAAGTGGAATACACTGGTGAACTATTTATATAAGGATGAGAAGAATAACGAAAGCTGCTCGTGTCCTGAAACCCGGTTTGACACAAACATATTATTTTTTAATGAACAGCTTCAGGAAGTCGACTCAGGCTTTTTCGGCTCTGCTGGAGACAGAGACGGTGATGGTGTGAGAAATGAGAAGAAAGCGAGATCGATGTGATCCTCTCAGGCAGTAGGATCCACAGCCGAGCTTCGTCCTGGAATCAATATGCTGAATAACAAACTTCAGCCTTCGCAGTGCAGAAGGTCGAGCTCCTGCTTTTTTTTTTTCCCTTCCCTGGAATCAACATCAGCAACGTGCAGCTACAAAGTCATTTGTTATGACATCGTTGGCTGCATTAAGATCCGCACACGCTCCCGAATCCTTAACCTGTGCCACGTTTTTGTTTGCTCGGCGCTCGTCAATACGGCCTCGCTGCACGCTGAAAATGTAGCGTCGCTGCTTTTAAGGACATTGATTAACTCCCTCTAAGCAAAACTTCCAGCTCGGTTCTGACATCTTTAATGATTACTTAAAGCGTGCGCAACGTCAGCCAGACCCTCTGTCTGTTCCAGGGCATTTCTAGCTGCTGTTGCGAAATCTCTAAACGCAGCCTCGCTGATGTCGAATTGACCTTTTCCGATTGCTAAGTCGAATTAATAGCCTGCGCGCTTCCAGAGAACAATCGTTGGGTTGTGAATAGCACTCAGGAAGTTGTGTCCCCTGCTTGCTAGGTAAAAGGTTCCTTCCATTTGACTAATTTCTGCCTTTTTGGAGTAAACAAAGCCAGGAAAAAGGTGACCGAATCAAAACTATTTTATATTCTAGAGAGAAAAAGAAGACGGTGAAGGAATGAATGACTTAGTGGCTGTAAGTGTACCATGGGTGTCATATAATATGAAACGTTCACTTGTTGATAACGTTTAGACATTCCAGTTTTTCAATCTTTGTGTTTACCAGAACTTTAACAGTTCGATTATATTACCTTTTAATGTGACCTCATATAAGAAAGACAATGATAATAAAGAGGAATGGAATGAAGTATTAAAAAAACCATTATCTGAGGGGGTATTTCTGCTAAAGCATTGACACACACAGGCTTTGGAGGAGCTTAGCAACTTGTTAAAGAACCAATAAAACATGTGACCTTTAATAAACACAGTGCAGGACTCTGTAGTGTAAAAGGAATAAACCACTCGGAGATGTGCCGCTGTAAAGGCGTAGTCACCTCCTGTGCGGTTACAGCGACGCTCTGTCATCACGCCACGGCGTCTGTGATTGTTTTACTCAAACAGCATGAATCCGTGTGAGACAAAACCAACTGCCAGGAATGATAATGATAACACAACACCGACGAGATGAAGCAGCAGGACTGCAGAATATTTCAGTACACAGCGTTCGGTGTGTTTCTGCTGCTTACCAGAGCAGCCATCGCCCAGCCTGTTTTGTTGTAGATGAACTCCAGGTTGTTCCTGCGCAGGTAGAGAAGACCTCCAACTAGAGACACCAGCAGGGCCAGGGCGATGGTTCCCGAGTAATTCGGTGGCCTGAACACACGGATCTGTGGGAGGAAAAAAATAATAAAATAAAGCGCTAATGTAACATCGGGTGCTAAACTCTATATGCAACACAAAACACGAGGGTATTTACAACTTTGAGTGAAAGTTCATAACCTCAACTGGAGTTCATGATTAGTGTAGATTTTAAAGGAGATGATGTTTCTTTTTTTCTTTTTTACTTCTCTACTCTTCGTTCTCTGCAGTTGCTCTCACTAAACTCTCCAAATTCAATCTGTTCAACTTTCTTGATTTTCTTTAAATCAATAAAACATTTCTGAACAAAACAGAACAAATCACTTTCTTTCGTAAACAGCTCTTTTCTTTCTCTGACACACACACACAAGCACATACAGCTGTGGCTGAAGAGTTCATTAAGCTTAAAATGATTTCCTCAATAAGTCCATTTCCAGCTCTAACACATGCGCAGCGATCGCGGCTGATTACAGTAATAAAGACGACACCAGACCCAAGATGTGTCACGTATGGAAACGTGGCTGGAGGCCACAAAAACACATGTGGGATGCTAATGAAACATGTTCAACATATTCCAACCAATTACAAATGACCAAAAAAAGGAGGCATGGCTACCTCACTGTCAATCAGGCAGCTTATCTGTTTTAGCATTCCGGTGCTTTATCCTCGACACGGGGTTTAGCATGTGTGTGTGTTTATGTCTTTTGGAAAAAGGATTTAGAGTGTATGGGTGTTCGTTCTGCTACTAAATTATACATTTCAGAAACTAAAAGCTAAAAACAGTGATTGGAGCTTCATAAAATCTTACTGACAAACACATTCTGTAACAGTCACGGCTGCTCAGGCAAAAAAACAACTGTAAAAAAAAAAAAGTCTTTATGTGGTATCTGGGTTGCTGTAGACTTGCACAGTGAATGTAATGACCGGTTTTAATGACACTAGCATGAGCAGGAGTAACAAATATAGTAAGATAAACCAGCACACACACACAAACTCACACACACACTTTTATGTAATTAATTTTCTAGGAGGAAAAACAGAAACAAGCTACTCTTCTGATTCCAAGTTAAAATCAATAAATATTTACATTTCATTTCTTTAATTAACAAAAACAATTGTTTCTTTTGTTGCCACAACACCATCAAAATAACACTGCAAACTAATCTACTGTGCTTTGTGTTAAATCCCTGCTTTATTAAACTCCTGACTCCTATAATATAATAATTACTTCATGAATAAGAGGTGATGAACTATTTTGGTAATTTCTCTACACGGTCCTCTTAGTATGGCTTTGTGTCTTTGGTTAGAGTCGTGTAAGTTGCATAACCTCTACATATAGATTTCACTTTTCCTCAACTTCCTGTCTTTTGGAGTCCAGTGTTCCTCAAAAAACATCAAATGCTGATCAGTGATTTCCCCTTCTGGACAAGTACTACAGCACCCTTTTCAGAACCACGGACAGGTACTACATCGCTCTTTTCCTTCTCAGCACCACGAACAGGTACTACAGCGCTCCTTTCCTTTTCAGCACCACGGACAGGTACTACAGCGCTCCTTTCCTTTTCAGCACCACGGACAGGTACTACTACAGCGCTCCTTTCCTTTTCAGCACCACGGACAGGTACTACTACAGCGCTCCTTTCCTTTTCAGCACCACGGACAGGTACTACTACAGCGCTCCTTTCCTTTTCAGCACCACGGACAGGTACTACTACAGCGCTCCTTTCCTTTTCAGCACCACGGACAGGTACTACTACAGCGCTCCTTTCCTTTTCAGCACCACGGA
>JAQMYG010000013.1:1541760-1556155 GCA_030014215.1 Clariallabes teugelsi
TTTCCCCCCCCCCCCCCCCCCACTTTTTATTTGTCACTTTCTCTGCTTTATCTTGACGTTTCCGTCCTCAACCTTTTTTTCTGTCTCTTTCATTTTGTCTCGCTATCATTTTCTTAATGTCTCTCACATGTATCTCTCTCTTTTGCTTTTTCTTTCTGTCTTTGTTTCTGACTAATGATTTAAGAAAATAAGAAACTCCAAACTTAAGGAATATATTGACTACAAATCTTGGACCCTAGAGGATTAAGGACGTCTGGAAGCGAGCAACTAGAAAACGAGCTCAGGAACTAAGGAATTAGGAAACTTTTTCGGGGGATTGCATGCCTTAAACATCTTGTTCCTTAAGGAAATATTTAAGCCTCCATACTGTGCATGGAATCCATTCCACCAGAGCTTCTTCAACATTTTGAGCAACACCTTTTGCGGAGACCTGGGATATTCCTCACTTGTGAAAATCCAATGGATGTCTATAAAGATCCAGAGACTTACCAGGTATTTCATTCTTGACTGAAGTGACATTTTTTCACCACAGATCTTACAGCTGACGAAACAGAGCCTCGCACCTAGCAAAGCATGAGATTCCCCTGTCACACCAAGCTGTTGTTGCTCTTTGGTTCTCTGCATGCACTAGGTTTCATCACTCCCCTCCCCTCCCCTCCCCAGATGCGATGTGTACATAAACACCAAACCACCGTCTGCTAAAGGGTTCACTGTCTAACTCGGGACTCATGAGTTCAGATGAGCGACTATCTCTCTACTTAAGTGAAGATTATCACCCCGTATCGGCATCATTAAGACTCTGTAAATATTCAGGTGATGAGAGATACTTCTCAAATACTTCTGGAAAGTGGAATAGGAGAGTCCTTGGAGACGTTGGAGCACAACAGAGGTCATGGGCAATGGGGTACTCCTGCAAGTCCTGGATCCTCAAGCAGAGATACAGTAAAATACAACCACACACACTCGTTCTCACACTGTTGATGTCAGGATCCTCCCATATTTGCCCTTTCCTGGATTTCAGGTCCCAGCATGCACTTCACAGTCACATCGTCCTGTTTCTCTGCACCTTGTTCTATAGAAATCAGTTTGTCTACTTAAAGTCCATGTTTAAGTTGGTTATTGTCTTTACCATTGTTAGCATTAGCATTAGCCTTAGCCTAAAGTTAGCCATTAGTCATAGTCTACCCTGTGCCCACACTATGATCTTAAAAGATTCTGAAAAGACCAGGAGTACTCACTAACTCGCTCCCATGGATTTCTTATGACGACTCAAATATGGTGGTCCGTTGACTTAACGGCTGTGCCATGTGAGGGATCGTACACCACACAACATGTAACTTCAACCGAGGCCTGAACTGAACGTACCAAACTCTTACAACAAGTCTCTTCGGAATTTTTAATTTTAGTGAATTGTGGATTGAGAAAGGAATGATGTGAAGAGGCAAGGAACCCAACCCAGGAAACTTGTGGTTTAAGAAACGAAAATCCAGGAACCACTACGTAAATAATGAAGGAACTCGGAGGAACTCAGGAGGTAATGATGTGAGGAACAACTGAGTCAAGAAGATTGAAGGAACGTAAAAGTTCATTACTGACTGTAGAGCCTGTGGATTAAGTAAGAGGAACTCTGAAACAAAGAGACTATGGAACTAAAGACCAGAGGAATGTGGATGTAGAGAACTCAGGAACCGCTGGAGCAACTGAGACTGAAGGAACTCAAAATAATCAGATTCAGGAACACTATAGATCTACTGTACATAACCTGTTTGGAGTTAAAGTCACATGATTGACGTCTGCTGCTTGAGAACTTGAAAACATAAGCACATAAGCACAGATTTAGCCAGCTAGTCTGCACGTGGCCTTGTGGAATTTTTCGCTAAACACCTCAAGCTCCTCCTGACGCTGCTCCAACATACAGTAGCGTTCCTCTCACACATGTTTCCACTTCATCTTCACGTGGTTTTACCATCAATGTCAAAAGTCTTACTCAAAATAGAACAAAAAATTATAATTATATATGAAGCGGATGATGAAGGCACGATTACGGACGTTTATTTATGTTCTGCAAACGCGTCATGATTAAATAATTGTCCTGAATGACCTTGTGTGTGTGTGTGTGTGTGTGTGTGTGTGTGTGCAGATGTGTGTGGGTGTGTTATTGTGTTGGACATGATGTCCATGAAGATATGCTTTCAAAACATACACACACCACATTTCTGTCCAATTTAAAACTGACAGTTACAGCAATCACGCCCATTCACTGAAACTGACAGACACTTAAGCCACACCCCTTTCACAGAGACTGACAGACACAGGACACGCCTCCTTCATGGTTTTTTCCATCTTTCTTTATTTCTTTATTTCTCTCTCTCTCCCTGTCTGTGTGTATTGAAAAACAAGACCACATTGCATTCTGGGTAGTCACATTCCCACCTTCCTTCTAGCCGTCTAGCCAATCACCAAGACTCCACGTCAAGAGCGTCTGCTTTCGTCCATTACTCAAAGCATGTTCCTCTGCCATTTCTCATTGGCTCCCTCGGAGTCAGGGAGCATCTGATTGGCTGTCCAAAGGAAAGGGAAAGAAATAGGTTCTAATTTTCTAAATGCATGGTTACGTCTTGACTTAGAACCTGCCACTCTGTCACGCTGACTCTTATTTGCCCTCTCACACATCATTACACACACACACACACACACACACACACGCACACACACACACACACAGAGTAGCTGATTCATTGTCTTATGAAAGAAAGCTCTCTGGGCCAAAAATCGATAGTGAGAAACTGTTGCTTGTGTCCTTTGAGCATTTTCGCTTACCTGCTAGATCATACATGGATGCGCGCACACACACTCATACACACTTGAAGCACCTGCCTTTTATTTTTCCTCTTGTTTAACACTGTGTGATGGGTGTCTGTGTGGGTGGGTGCATTATTCTCTATGGAAACATCTCCATCTTCTGTAGTGCACGATCCCCAACAAATCACAGATGATTATTATCTTTTTTCCTTTTTTTTTATTTTAATAAAAACACGACAGGTGACAAACATCAGCACATATCATTCCTCTGTGAGGCTGGTTAAAAAGCAGTACTGTCTCCCAGCAAGCGTTGCTAATGGCTACATCTGTAAGATAATTTGATTTGCTCGTCAGATTCATAAATGCTGCATACGTTGCTGATTCGTAGCGAATTAAAACCACCGATCTTGTCGGGTGAATAATTGATTATACGCTGCTCTCCGCAGCTTAAATATAACTTAAATACAGCATGTAGAGTAATTATTTGTAAAAAAAAAAAAAAAAAAGGAAAGAAAAGAAGAAAAAAAGATGATCAAGTTATTGTACCTTTATGATAAATCATGAGCAGGGACCTGGAAAGAGATAACAACCAGATAATACTGTTGCCAAAATGTGGGAGGTAAAATGCTGGTGTGCTTTAAATAGATCTACCCTCTTATTGCCCCTTCATTAACTTGGTGCTAGGAGAACAACGAGTGCCTCTTATCCATGTTGTTTGCTCCACTTGTTTTATGCCCTAAGAGTTTCCTTTTCAAGGACCTGGGTAGATTGTCGTGCTGAATTGCTTACACATAATAAGTGGCCATGAAGCAACCAGCAAGGAGCGCACCAACAAAAGCCTGACTATCTAAGCACTAATCATCAAGGCACCAACAAGGGCCAGAGAAAACATGTCCAAATCAACTGTCAAAGGCATTACGGCCTCCGGAAAGCATCAACAAGCAACACAGAGCAAAAAGAAACATAAATCAATACCAACTAACAAGTAATCTCAAGTACTACACTACACACACACACATTAAGAACTGAAAACCAACAAGGCACTAAAGCTCAAGGAACCACAAAAAGAACCAGATAAGAAGCAAAAAATGGTGTATTAAGAAATGTATTAAGATATATGATATTAAGAAAGAACCAACAAGAAGCAAGGTACAAAACTACAAGGATTCCATCCAAGCAACAAGGCAGCAACCAAAGGGATAACTTTGAGGCAACTGCGATGTCACCAACAAACCAACAACCAACAAGGAACCAATAAGAAATCAGTATGCAATAACAAATAAAACATTCTGAATTACATGAACAACCATGGCACCAACTGATAAGGCACAAAGATGGCAAAGGACCAAGCAACAAGGCATAAGCAAGAAACATCTCGTTGATTGCTACTTTTTCAGCTTCTCCCACTAGAAGTCGCCACCCGTAGGTCATCAGTGACCAACCCAAGTTAGTCTTCGAGAGCCACAGCTCTGCACATTTTCTAATTATCCCCGCACTACTACCTGGATCAGGTGTGTTCAGTCATCCTGAAGCTGGAAGATACCATCGTAAATAAAGGTGGAGTGAAGTGGGGAAGAAAAGTGAATTGGTATTTTTCATCTTCTGATTGACTGAACACACCTGATCCAAGTGACCAGCAGTGAGTAGTGCAGGACCAGGGTTGGCCACTGCTGCCTTAGGTCCTCATATTTGATTTTCAAGCAAGTTTTTCACAGGATTCCTAAGACAGAGTTTATCCAAGCTCGGGCCAAGTTTACTGGTTTGTACAACTCCCAGGCCGCCATTAGGTTTGGTGCCCTGACCATGAATCAAAACCTGAATCATGGTGGTGAAAACCTTTCATACTGTATTTGGCAGCAGCACCAGGATCCCAGATCAGGTATTAGAATCAGAAATATCTAATCAGAAACATATAGCAAAGGTACCAGACAAGGCAACACTAACCAGCAAAACAACAACCAGAGACCTCTTAAACATCCCAACCAATCAAGGCATTAAGAAATCAATTAAGACACACAGGATATTAATCACCATGATACCAGCCTCCAATCTCAAGAACAAATAAAAAGGGCACCAATTTACAAGCCACCAACCAATAAGGCATCAAAATATCGACCAAAGGGTTCAGGGTACCAACCGACAAGGAAGTAACATATAAGACACCAGACAGGGCATCAACAGCTATCACACCATCCTGTAGGCCAAGAACAAGGCACAGGACCAATCAACAGGTCACCAATCAACAGGTCACGAAAGTAACAAACAAGAAGTCGCTAACCAATCAACAAGTGGAGAACAAAGCACTAATAAGGTCTATCACTCGGAGCGTGTGTGTGTGTGTGTGTGTGTGTGTGTGAGAGACTGTGTATGTCGTAATGACCGTCGAGACGTAGGAGGAGCTGAGCCACTTTTTTAAACCATATTCTATCCTTACTATCTGTTTCTCTGTCTCTGACTCACCGCCCCCCCACCCCTCTCTCTCTCCCCCGCTTTCTCTCGTTGATCCCGGGCGGAGAAGTGTAAGTGAGGGATTTTCATTAAGTTTGGCATTGTGGTCCAGCCAGAAAAAATGGGAGGGAGCAATTAGTGTGTGTGTGTGTGTGTGTGTGTGTGTGGTCAAAATGAAAGGCGCTCACACTCACTTAGCAGCCAATTATGGCCCACATTAGCATAAGACAAGCTCAGCTAATGAAATAAGCCCTCTACCCATCTCTCTCTCTCTCTGTCTGTCTATCCCCGTATTATTCCCTCTTGATGTGTCTCGAGAGTAAGCTTATGTGTCCGTGAATGTGATGAATTGTTGTTGTGTGTGTGAGTGTGTCCGAGGCTTTTTGGCTGTATTAATGCCCAAGATGACGGCTGGTGACTGAAACCCCAAATCTTGTTCTGGCGTAAAGGCGTAAGTTCGACAAATTCCAGACTTCCTCCAAAATTAATTCCGAAGAATATTTGCAGGGTTTTAAAGCTCAGCGAGTCCAATTACAGCGCTGCTTGTTTTGCGCTTGTCCTCGTCCCGGTGACTATTTTTTGTCCCCGCCCGGTTTCACTTCGCCTTCGTCTTAAGCCTTGCTTGGATTGGATTAGTTGTCCGTTTAGAGCTGAGGTGATGTACAATCGTTATTTAAAACGACCCCCTGTTTTAGGCCATGCCCCTTTTTGCTGCGGCGCTGCTTCATATGTTCCTTTATTTTAGTCCTCGCTGAGATTAGCGGATCAGATATTTCTTCCTGATTACATGGTTAGAAAGGATATTATACCTACAGTGCCATTAGTGTGTAATCTCGAGCTGGCTCGCGGTGATCCGTAGCGAACAGGTTTGTTCCTGTCTTGAGTGTTAATTAAAGATTACGTCAAGTGTGTGTACGTGACCTTCGGCTCTTTGTGGACGAGACATTATTAACTCGCTGTGTGTTAATATTCAGGAGCGGATGTAAAAAAAAGTGTTATTGGAAAGAATCTTAGCAGCCTGTGTGTGTGTGTGTGTGTGTGTGTGTGTGGTCATGAAAACCATCTGGCCCCTCGAAAGCTTCTGAGCTGTTAATTACACTTCATATGCTCTGACATCTCTCTCTCTCTCTCTCTCTCTCTCTCTCTCTCACACACACACACACACACACACACACACACACACTTCTATTCTTTCGTTCATGATTTCTATGCGTCGTTTCCTCGCACCCGTTCATCCTCGTCACACCACATCAGGAGGAAAACAGATAAAAGACGACACACACACACACACACACACTCACTGCGTCAGTGAAGGAGCCCGGTTTTAACACGTGCATGTACGTCAGGTTTACTTCCTTTTATAATAAATCACTCGAGCGTTTGGTCGCGTCGGCGACGTCGGTGTCACCTTCGGGTTCGCGGAATACACTAAGGACGCTCGAGTGTGTTTACTGTGTGAACCGAGAGCAGAACGGATCACTGTTGGAACTCGATGATTGTTTATTATTTTAAAATTAACATTAAACATTTGTTAAAAAATTTTCTTGTATTCCTAAGATTCAAATTTGAAATGTTCATTAAAAAAAAAATGTAAATAAAATTGTAAATGGAATTGAGCTTTCTAAAGATTAAATTCATATACATTAGTTGAAAATAATTTAAGTGAGTTTTAAATAAGAAAAAAAAGAAACAAACAAACAAGCAAACATTTCAACCAATCAGCAGCTGAGAAATTGTATGCAGGTGTTGGTATTTTTTATTTATTTATTATTATTAATTTTAAATTTGCATTACATTTGAAATTGATTGTAAAGGTTCATCCTATCATGTACTATACATTAATTACTGTGTATATTCAGTGTGTGTATATATACTGTACAAATCTATCTACATGTATAAAGAGTGTAAATAAAAGTAAAAAGCAAAAATAAATAACTGTAAAAATAATAATAAATCTAACCACTGAAATGCATGCCTAGGTTTTTTTGTGTGAGTGTTTCCTGTGTGTTTAAGAACTGAGAGAAGAAAGAATTACTTTTGTAACTTGATTTTTTTGTGTTATTTTATTTTATTGTGAAATCAAGTACAGAATTGTAAATGGAACTGAACATTATAAAGATTTAATTAATATGCATGGGTGGAAAAAATTTAAAAGGAATTTTTATTTTTTATTATTATTTTAAAATTGTGCATTACATTTGAAACTGATTGTGAAGCTAAAGTATTTAAAAATATATAATTAAACTTTCCACATTCATTCCATCGTGTACTATATATAAAATAATATACATATATAAATGTATAAAACCGTGTAAATAAAAGTAAATAACAAAAAAATCAAAATCAAAAGCGTCTAACCATTGAAGTGCGCGGCAGTTCAAAAAAAAGTTTCTAGCAACAAATAAAAGCACTAATTGCTTATGAATTAGACTCCATTGTTTGTTGTTATATTCAATATTCGGATTGGATTAGTTTCTCCGTAGGTTGTAATAATGTACAGTAACAATGTAATTTAATATTTATAACACTGCAGTAACACACATTGGTACATAAAATAATGTATATTAATGTCGTGATATGAAGAGAGCTGTGAAGGAACTCATTGTGTGTGAACAGCAATGTGGAGTTTAAGAGCACGGAGATTTGCATCACGCGATCATGTGATTACATCATGGCGTTCAAGAGGAATAGAGAAGAGACATTGGGTTATATTCCAACCAACCAACCGACCGACTGCTGTTCCAGGAAATACAATTATCAATAATGACAAAGTGTATGAGATGCATGGGGTTTTTGGTTTCATGACTCAGGAAGTGTGTAACACATGGGGGAAGGGAGCAAAAACACAAGCTATGAAACTGAAAACCGCAAATAGAAGCAGACAAATGTTTTTCTTTCCAACGCACTAAACCACAGCTGTGTGTATCCGGGCTAAAACGATTAGACGAGCGCCGAGTTTAGTGAAACACGTCCCGTAATTCGGTAAACTCCTCACAGGAGGACGGCGAAAAGCACCGACATGGCCGATCTGGACAGAAATAAATGACAGGGTAGCACCTGGACTATAAGAAATGACCGCAGAACACTGTGTAAATTGAATTCCATCTGGATGGAGCTTTTGTTACATCTATCACTCGCGCTGACAGTGATCGAGTTTCTGGTCGGAAATGCAGTTTGATCCTGGACGAGCCCGGGAATTCTCTACCACTTCAGGATGAGAACCCGCAGGTGTCACAGACGCGCTTGTACCGCGGCTTGTTCGGACAAACCCGCGACTTTAATCAGCTCTCCCGGTGGAGCAGATTAACCCGGACACGTCGGGCGTCTCGACTTCATCCTGTTAGTTTTACCGAACCCGAGCAGAAGTTGTGTGAGAAAGGAGGAAGATTACAGTTTCTTCCTCGTCCTTCCTTTCTCATTCGGTTTCGCCTCCCGTTTGATCTCGACCCTTTCATCTCGCTCTCGGTGCTGCGATCCGCCGGCGTTATTATCCTGCGAGGAAGACGAGGACGAGGAAGGAGAGAAGTGTACAGAGAGAAAGATAAAAAGAGATGGAGATTTGGATTTACTTGTGAAATGTCAACATCATGTAGTGATGTTAAAGTGATATCCTTATGGATTCACACACACACACACACACACACACACACACACACACACACACATACACACAGTTCTCTTTCCCAGATATTGAGAGCCTGAGAAAAAAGGCTCGTGTTTCGTTAATAAATGTGAATCCCTTGAGTTGAGTGTGTGTGTCCTGTTTTTCATCCCCAAAAAATCATGAAAGCAGCAGAAGTTCCAGGCAGATAAAATATTACCAGTAACACACACACACACACACACACACACACACACACACACACACACACACACACACAAGAACACACCGACTGTACATGAACACAGACACACAATCTCAATGTAATAATCCTAACCTCATATTAATTTACCCCAACCTCAGCCTCATTAACCATTAACCTCAACAGCAATCACCCCAGTATCAGCTTTATTAACCCCTAGATTTAACCCCATTTATTTCTATCCTCAACTTCATTAACCCCTAATCTCAACCATCCTTAACCTCAACCACATTAACCCTAACCTCAAGACCAATCACCCCGGTATCAGCTTTAGTAACCCCAGCCTCAACCTGATTAACCCCTGACCTCTACCCCATTATCAACCTCAACCTAAAATCAACCTCAATCACCTCTAACCTCAACCTCATTAACCCCTAAACTCAATCTTAATCACCCATAGCATCAGCTTCTTTAACCCATAACCTCAACCCCATTCATTTCTAACCTCAACCTCATTAACCCTTAAACTCAACCTCAATTGCCCCAACTTTAGCTTCATTAACCCCAACATAAACCACATGTACCCCTCATCACAGCATGATTAAACCAACTTTCAAACTCAGTAGCCCCGACTGATAAACTCCTAACCTCAACCCCATTAACCCCCACCATCAGTTTCGTTAACCCCTAACCTCAACCTCACTTGCCCCTTCCTCAACTTCATTAGCCCCTAACCTTAATCTCATTAACCTCTAATCTCAACCTCATCAATTTCTTATTTTAACCTCACTCACCATGTATTTACCCCATTATAAACAGTTTCTTATTAATCCCTACCTTTAACCTCATTTACTCCAACCTTAACCTCATTAACCTGATAACCTCAACCATTTCTAACCCCTATCTCTTATCTTGACCCTCAACTATGCTTACTTTGCCTGATCCCTAACGTTTCACTGAACCTCTACCCCATTATTCTTAACATCTCTCTCATTGACACCAACATTCATTAATATCAACCCAACCTTAGTAACCCTAACCTCATCCTGAGGAACCCTGACCTCATCACATTACACTGACCTCATTCACCCTATCATGTACCATATCCGCTTTAACACTGCCTTCAATATCATTAACCCTTGACATTACTAACCTTAATTACAAACTCAATAATCTTTACCTCTACACAGCTTGAACCTCATCCTCATTAACCCAAACTCTGACTGACTCTGACCTCAGTCTCAACAACCTTAACTCTAATGTCCTACTTACTTCCTCAAACTTTATTCCGTATTAAGTGTTGAATCCAATATCTTTTTCTTCACCCTAAAAACCTTCAAAAGTAAATCTTTTGCCTCTTTGAGTTTGCACAAATTAAAAAGCTGTATGTTTTTGTTTTTTTTTTTTATAAAAAAGGGGCATTTGCCTTTACAAAGACGAAATTGCACTGTATTACTGTTATTATAGGACATTTGTGTTTTTCCTCTTTGATCCCGGTCGAGCTGAAGAGGAAAAAAATTGTCCTTGATTATATACGCTGAGCTTCTCTGATTGTATCCTCGAAGTAGTAGACGTCCATCACGGACCGTTGCACTGCGATTTGACTGTCAGTGAAACATTACCATGGAGACAGAGCGGAGATGCGGCACGGTCGCCCGGGGTTTAATGGAAATCTCCACTTTTCTCCGAGACCCAGCATCGTCTCCGTTTCTGGCTTCGGCAACAATTACAATTAGGATCCAGACCCGCTGAGGAGACGAAAACATTTCACAGGTCAGAACGTTTCTGCGCACTAGACTGATTATACTCTGTTCACTGCCTTGAAAATATTTCTGTAAAGGTGTAAATAGTGTTAAGTTATAAACTTCCTTTTCTTTTAACACTTTTATTTATGAACGAAAGCATACTATATTAATGTGTTTATAGCTTAAAAAAGAATAGATTATTATAAATAAATAGCATGCAGGAAGTGTATCAAGCATCATGGAGAATACTGTTAGGAACATAAGATGTGCAATTATAGAATAAAAAATTACTACTACTACTACTAATAATAATAATAAACAAAAACAAAATTAAAAAATTTAAAATAGAAATAGAAATAATTAAAGAAAGAACAAAGAAAGAAAGAAATATATAGTAATATTAATGAAGACAATTTAAAGACAAAAATTAAGAATAAGAAAGAAAGATAAAAGAAAGAAAATACTACCATTATTATAGTAATAATAATTATTCTAATTATTAAAGAGTAAAAATAAAGAAACTAAAATAAAGAAAGGAAGTAAAATTGAATTACTACTACTTAGTAGTAGTAGTAATAATAATAATAATAATAATAATAATAATAATGATAATTAAAGGCAAAATTTAATAATAAAAAGAGGGATAAAATAAAGAAAATACTACTTTATAATAATAATAATAATAATTATTATTATTATTATTATTATAAGTATGAAGTTTATCAAAATTAAAAACAAAAAATGTTATTTTAAAATATTTTTTCAAGGAAAAAAAAATACCATAGTTAAATGTTTAATATTTATGTATTAGACAGAAAGGCTAATGACAAAAGACAAAACAGAAGACGCCTTAAAGAGAAGACACGCTGTCGCAGTGTCAGTAATGCGCTAACTGCACTCGCCCGCATCATTTGTAACAAACACGAACACGCCTCGGTCACACTGCGCTCAGTGATTCATGCGCTGCATATTGCTCCAGTTCACACGCCCCTGACTGGGGAAGAGTGTGATCATTATCACATCCTCTGCGATAAAATCCCACAGAAGCAGCAGGCGTGTTTTCACTTTGATCTCATTCAGACGCTCGCTCATCAGGGCCAATCAGAGAGGGAGAGAAGGAGACGAGGACGAGCTGTGGCGTGGACGCCGGCCGCGTGACCATGGAGGCACACGTCATTAAACACAACCAGCAGGAAGAAATGGAGGTCAATCAAACCGAACCAAAAGGAATTATTCATGCTTTAGAGCGAGAGGTCGTCGGAGAGGGTCAGTCTGTGATTGGCTGGCACTTTGGGATGATGTCATCCTGTTGCTCGTGCAAAAAATCTGCAAACCTTCGCACTTTCTTTTAAGCATTTTTTTTTTATTTTTTACAGAAATTCATTAGAATACAAGGACGGAGAGAAAGTCAATGAACGGCTGCATGGAGACTGGACCCAGCCCTGATTCCTGCGATTAACAGCCAGCCTTTATTCCTTTATAAATACTGCATAAATATTTGATTATTCAGTAAACACCACTGTTACTGTTAGACGAGCTGTAAATGTCAGCGCAGCGCACCTCTCACACAGCGGGAAACCCACCTGCTGCTGCTGCTGTCCATCCTCACGTCCTCAGGACAAGGTGCTGGGCTCACCTAATCACAGAGAGAGAGACAGAGAGAGAGAGAGGACAAACATGAGACACGGAAAGAGGAAGGAGAAAGGGTTAAAGAGAGAGGGAGAGAAACAATGGAAGAAAGAACGTTACAAGAAAATGATCAAAAAGGAGGCAGAAAGACAAGACAAGGGGAAGAAAAAAAGAAAGAAAGAAAGAAAGGCTATAAATAAATAAACAGAAAAATGCAAAAAAATAGAAGTAATTAATTAAAATAGAAAAAAATTACATAATGTAAAAAAGAAAAAGAAAAAAAGAAAGAAAGACCAAAATGGAAAAAGAAAAGAAAAATACATAAAATATTTTTAAAAGAACTACATAAATAATTAAATAAATAAAACAGAAAATTGCAGTTAAACATTTAAAAGGAAAGACCAAAGAAAGAAAAAAGAGAGAAATAAATAGGAAAAATAAATAAATAAATAAATAAATAAACAAACAAACAAACAAACAAAGAGAAATTTGCAAAAATTTTATAAATAGAAAAATAATAAAAGAAAGAAATAATGAAATAGTGAAAAAGAGATGACCAAAAACTGAAAAAAAGGAGAGAAGTAAAAAAATATCAAAAAAATTACATAAACAATTTAATAATTACAACAGAAAGTTGCAAAAAATTAGGAAATAGAAAAAAAGTAAAAACAATCAAATAAAATAAAGGAAAAGAAAGCCAGAATATGTAAAGAAAAAAAGTGCAAAAAGGGGATAGATAGATAGATAGATAGATAGATAGATAGATAAATGTAAAAATATTAAAGAAACATGTGTGTGTGTTTGTGTGTGTGTGTGTGTGTGTGTAAATATCTTTACAGAACAGAACAGCGAATGGGGATATTTTTATATAGTAGCTTGTTAAAGTGCTGTGTGGTGTGTCAGAGTGTACTGTAAGTGTGTATGTGTTTGATCATGAGAAATGGAAAGAGAACATAATGAGCAGTACTGAGCTGACTGGACTTGCGTGAGTTTATGACCACCTTATGGAAAAAGAGGAGGGGTATATTACCTTTTAGGGAGCAATATAGTGTAGTGTGTGTGTGTGTGTGTGTGTGTGTGTGTGTGAGAGAGAGAGAGAGAGAGAGAGAGAGAGGCAATGAGGCAGATGAGGTGAAGTAGATTGCATCGCCATATAGTAGATTGGATTTCCTAGTGACAGTTTATGTGAAAAGGAGTGTAAGACAATTTATGGAAGTGTGTGTGTGTGTGTGAACATTCAATGAAGCTAAGCTCTCCCTTGTCCCACTTCTTTCCTTACGAGTCTGCGTTTAAGGGCTCTCCTCAATCCTGTGAGACTATTATGCTGTGTGTGTGTGTGTGTGTGTGTGTGTGTGTGTGTGTGCATCCACATGGGTATGACAAACAGAAAATTCTGTACATATTTTGTTTGAATCAAAATATACACACAAATACAAATGTGAACTAGCATAAAGAACAGGTTAGTAGATAAGGACACGGTACCTGCCGGGTGACCTGCCTGTTCTTCGTTCACACATGATGCTCAAAAACAACCATCTCACACACTTAGCTCAAGTAGCCTGCGACTTGCAGCTCACTCCCTGCACTAATCCACCACCAACATCTGAGCCTCTGCTGGTCTGTAGGACTAGATCATCTGCAACTTAGACGAGTGAAGTCCCAGATACAAATGAGTGAACCCTGCGTTCGTGTCTCTTAGAGGCTAAGAATGATCTCTTGATGGTAAGACACTCCTACGTTCATTATCTTTATCTTTAGCTCTTATTCTGTACAGGGTCAAGGGGGGGCCTGGAGCTGGGGGTTGGATTGGATGTGGACCAAATTCAAATTCAAATTTTATTTGTCACATACACAGTCATACACAGTACGATATGTAGTGAAATGCTTACATGACCGCCTGTGACCTTAAAATTTTTAAAAACAATTTACAAGAAATAAGAGAAATGGAAAAAGAAGCAATAAATAAAT
>JAQMYG010000013.1:1560262-1572489 GCA_030014215.1 Clariallabes teugelsi
TTATCTCTAGTCATTCCAAACACTGCAATTCTCTCTCTCTCTCTCTCTCTCTCTCTCTCTCACTGATGGATAACTCGTTTCTCTAAATGTTCAATAATAGCTTTGCTGCTGTTACACACACGCACACATACACACACACACACACACACACACACACACACACACAATATGATGGCATATTCGCTCTTTGCACAGTTTCCACTTTCATTTAACGAGCACTTGTGAAGCTCAAGCTTACGTGCCCTATCCTCACACACACACACACACACACACGCACACACACACACACACACACACACACACACACACACACGTGGCTGTAGTCAGGCAGAAAGCCTGAAATATTTCTCTAATCTCCCTGAGAGGAGAAAAGTGGTGTGTCTGGCAGGAAGCGTATCTATAGCTAAGTGAGAGTTTCACACTCTGATGGTCCTGTTCGGAGTTTTTTAAAGAGTGACACACCCAAAGGCCCTAACTACGCCCGTCTCCTGAACTAGCGGCAATGCTAATGCTAACCCTAATGCTAACGCGAATGGCAAAGCTAACACGACTTGTTCGAAGGAAGTCGCCTGATACGCTACATGTTGCTAAAATGCATGCAGGGTCATGTTCTTTTTCCTGTTCCATAAAAAAATCCCCTTAATCAATGTTATTTAAAATGTATTATTAATAGTATAATACATTAAATCGTTTAGTATCAAATTAATTATTTTAGTTCTCATGGTACAATTCAGATTGTGAAACTAAAAGTCATGGAGAAGTTTTTTTTTTTCTTTGTGTGTGTCTGTGTTTCCATCCAAAAAAAAAAAAAAAGAAAATGTTTAACAATTTTTTTCACATTTATTAAAAAATTTATCTTATTTGCTTTATTATTGTCTCCATTTAAATTGAAATATTCATAGTACAATATATTACATTTTTAAACATAAAAATGTCAATTACATTACAGTACGTTCAGGCATTTGGCAGACATCCTCATCCCCCACCCTCATAGATTTTTATCTCATTATTCATCTGGTCATGCGAGGGGTTAAGCTCCTAGCAACAGTTAGTGTAATAATCATGGATAAATCATGGAGGTGGTGGACAGTCCTGACGAGATTCACTTTATATTTCCACTTATTCCACTTTAGAAAATCAACTCCATTAACTTTCGGGTTCCGGTGTAGAAAAATCAAATAGTGTTAAATGGAAAGCTAGTGCACTATGTAGGGTGTACAATCCCTTGTTCCACACACCAAGTAGTGTCATTGATCATGGGTTAGAGAGGGATTTGAGATTCAGTCTTGTGTTAGAAGCTAGTTAGCTTTATAGCTCACAAAGCAATTACTGCAGAGACAGCATGTTGTTTAAGTTGACATAATATTATCAGATGTGTGTTCTTGCTGAACGTGCTTCTGTGTCTGGTTGCGAATGTTTGTTTTGGCAGGCAGCTGCTCTCCCCTCCCTACTGCGGACCGTACAGACCGCACGACCATAAGTGTTACTAAGCACTGTAGAACATGCGGAGTGATACATATCATTAAACGGCCAGGTGTTGTTTTGCTCTACAGTATTATCATCACTAGTGGAATTGTATCTCCTGTTATACTGAACTTCAGCCTCCTAACACACAGGATGAGTGCAGATCAATCCCTGCTATCCGTTATCACCCAGATGAGGATGGGTTCCCTGTTGAGTCTGGTTCCTGTCAAGGTTTCTTCCTATTAACATCTCAGGGAGTTTTTCCCTCAGCACCGTCACACTCGCCTCGTTCATCAGGGACGATCTGATCATTCTGATTCACACACATTTTCATACAAATTTCCATCATTTTATTTTGATTATGTAATGCTGCTTAGTGACAATGAACATTGTTATAAGTGCTATACAAATAAAAATGAATGTAATTTAATTTGATTAAAAATTAGCAGTTAGCGCTTAAAACCATACAGGTAACACATGGATGCTAGGAATATTAATAATTAATTAGTTTGTAAGGTTAAAAAAAAGAAATAAAAAACATGGGACTTCGAAAAACAAATATCAGATGAAAAATATAATTAGCGTTAATTATTAGATTTTTCAAAACAAAATGTTAATAGTGAAAAATTGTATAAACATTAAAGAAGCCGAAAATTCAGCTTCAGAACGCTGCTAACACCGGACACAAACTTGCTCGAATAATTAGAAAGTAGAAAGTATTATAAAATTCAATTGTTCGTGGAATCATTCAAAATCATGAAAAGGCACCTGATTGTTTATTAAGTCCATATTTAAACTTGAAAAGCTGTTCTTCAGAACGAGAGCACGGTATTAAGATTAAAACCAGCTCACTGGTGACAGATTCAAACACACCCAAGCGACTCGAGGTTGAATTAAGAGAATCACATTAGCGCTTCGTCTCTGTACGCGCTCTGTTTGCCGCCGTTTCGGCAGATTAAATGTCGCTCAGACGATGAGATTTGTTTGTGCACGGCATTAGAAGGAAGACGGGAGAGTGATTAATTTAATACATCACATGATGACCCGAGGGTCGGTCTCTCTTATTGCTCAGCGTGCTAATAACACTAATGCTAACGCTTCATAACAGACGGGTGTCTGATGCCTCGCTTCTCCTCTGTCTCATTCACTCTTTCGTCAATGTAGTCAGAGTAACTAACCAAGAGAGAGAGAGAGAGAGAGAGAGAGATGTGAGTAACGTTTTGGCAAATAGCAAAGAGATTAGCAGCGAGGTATACTTATCAGAGAATGAGTAAGAGATAAAAAGAGAGAGACAGAGGAAGACAGATGGAAATTAAAAGAGAGATTAGCAGTGAAAGACAAATGATCCAAAATAGATTAGCACAGAAATAGTAAGCAGAGACGTTGCGATTAGCAGGGATATTAGCAGAGAGATTAAAAGAGATGAAAGATATTAGCAAAGATTGTAGCAGAGAATATTCAATAAATTTTTAGAAATAGAGTGAGATTAGGAATGAGTTAAACAGGAGGCAGAAGAAGTCAGGTTAGCGAAGAGCGATTAGCAGGAACAAAAACGTTAGCAAGGAGAGAAAAACTAGGGAACGGAGATTAGCAAATAAAAACATTGGATACATAAAGAGATTGATAGAGAATAATCAATTAGCGGAAAGAAACACAAAGTAAGCAGAAACACGAGAAACACAAAGTAAACAGAAAGAGAGATATTAGCAAAGGTTTAGGCAGAAACTTAGCCTAGTGCAACGTTTGTAAGGAAAAAAGTACAAAGGACAAATAAATATTAGAAACTGAGTGAGATTAGCAAAGAAGAAAAATAAAAGAAATAACAGCAGAGAGAGAGAGAGAGAGAGAGAGACATGAGCCAAAAACAAATAATACGGAGTCACAAAGCAGAAAAAGTCAGATTAGCAGCGAGGGATTAGCGGGAACTCATCTTAGCGTGAGAGAGAGAGAGGAACTAGGGAAGAGAGAGAGAGTAGTATAGAGATTAGCGAAGAAAACTTTGGATACATAGAGAGATTAATGGAGAGTAATCGATTAGCGGAGAGAGAGAGATTAGCAAAGAGGTCACGAGAAACGCAAAGTAAGCAGAAAGAGAGATTTTGGCAAAGATTTAGTTAGAGACGTAGACTAGCGGAAAGTTTGTTAGGAATAAAAAACGGAAAAAACGAAAATAAATATTAAAAGCAGAGTGAGATTAGCAAAGAGAGAAAAAATAAAGTGAGGGGAAAAAATACAGAGTCAGAAAGCAGAAAAAAAAAGTCAGATTAGCAAAGAGGGATTAGCGGAAATGCGTGTTAGCAAAGATAACCAGGCTAGCAAAGAGAAAGAGATTAGCAGAGAGATTACAAATAAGACTTTGGATACGTAGGTTAATAGAGCACAGTTGGTTAGCATGAAGAGGGATTAGCAATATAAGTGATTTAAAAAATTAGCACTGAGGTAAAAAAATAAGATGATAGTCTGAGAATAGCTTCTAGATTAGCGGAAATGTCGTAAGGTTAGTAAGAAAACATAGAAATTAGCAGGGACAATAAACAGAAAGGGATTAGCAGGAAGAGATTAGCAGGAATGCACATTAGCAAAGAGAGCAGGAGAAATATTAGCGGAGAAAACTAGCATAGTTGTAGACTCTATAGCGAGATCGATCGATTAGCAAAGACGAAGAGGAGAAGAGAAATTTACCTCAGTTGTCATCTAGTAGACACATTACCTGAGGAAGAGAGAGAGAAAACGCTAAGCTAGGAAATCGAGACTAGCATTAGCGAAAAGATTAGCAGTGAGTTATAGAGCATAGATCTTAGTTAGCATATAGAGTTTGTCAAAAGCAATATAGAGACGGGTTAGAATAGACGAACAGGATTGAACAGGTTATACAGAATTGATTAGGGAAAGCTGGCCATTTTGTTAGGAACATTAGCTTGTTCAAACAGTTATCATCAAGCGCTTTAGCTAATGTTCGCGGCTATAATCAAGAATCGCAAGGCGAAGGAGGATGTGATGTCAGAGGCAGGTAGAGAGGGGTCATGTCTGACTCCGCCCCCTTCCTGGGGTCAAGGTAAACTTTTACTATGTGTGTGTTACGAGCTCATCACATCATCAGTGTCCTTCGGGATATTTAGCCAAGGTGTACACACACACTGAACGGTGTTGTTCAGGGTTATATCTGCGGTCTGAGTGAACACTCGGGGTCCTGAGGCTCGTATTGGCGTCGACTGCAGGTCACACGCGCTCACGTTTACGATCTGTTTAACGAGGAACTTTAATATCTTCGTAAATCGCTTTCATTTAAATGAGCATGGTTCGCCGGTGCACGCCGCAATAACTATTTTATTTTATTTTTGTTTAAGATCAACGCCGGCTCCTGCAGCATCTTAATAACGGCACAGACGTTTACGATGAGGATGAGGAGCTGCTGACACGCTGATGTGTCGTTCTCGTGGTTGTTGTTGTTGTTGAATCAGATGGTGTATAAAAAAAAATTTAGTTAAAAATAGAAACGTTCAGGTTGAGCAGAAAGACTCGCGCATGAAAATGGCTGACTTTTAAAATTAAATCCTACACACACACACACACACACACACACACGTCATAAGACAGAGAGAGGGTGGAGTACAGTGAGAGAGCATGGGAGAGACAAGAGGACGTGTACGAACACTGTTCACTCCGGGGAAAAGCAGCTCAGGGAACAATGAGATGAGGAACTGAGATACGATGTACTGTGCCTGTGTGTGTGTGTGTGTGTGTGTGTGTGTGTGTGGGCTGTAGCTGCTGATGGTTCTGGTTTTGGGGAAGAGAGAGAGAGAATGAATACCAAAGAAAGGGTTCTGGACACATGGGGATGTACAAGAGGACATTGTTTAAAGAAAGACAGAAGGAAAGAAAGAATTCTGATGGCTTGCAAATGTACAAGTGCGCATTATTGAAAGAAAGCAAATAAGGAAAGAAGGAATTCTTGAGACATGGGGATGTACAAGAGGACATTATTGACAGAAAGACAGACAGACAGAAAGAAAGAAAGAAAGAAAGAAAGAAACGGGGATGTACAAGAGGTTATTATTCAAAGAAGGTAAAGAAGTAAGAAAGAAAGAAATAAAAAAATGTAAGAAAAAAGAGCCAAAATGGAACAAAAAGGAAATGTATAAATGAAAATGAAATTAAGTGAACAGAAGTAAAGAATGAAACAAAAATGAAAGAGGAGGGGAAGACTCAAGAATGAAAAAAAGATGAATAGAGGAAAAAATAAAGAAAAAGAGGAAATAGATGAAACAGTAAAACTGTGTGAGTAGGATAGAGAAGAGGTTTTTAAAGATTGTTAAATATTATTTGAGACATGGGATGTCGAAGAGGACATTATTGAAAAAAAGCAAGAAAGGACGAAAGTTTAGCGAAGCAGTAGGAGTTAGAGGAGAACTCTGGAACAGTGATGGGGACACAGACCGTGATGTGTTTCAGTGTTTGTTGATGTAATAAAAAGTTTTCTTTTTTCCTGATCGACTCGCACTCGCTCGTCACGCACGTTGGCGTCAGCAGAAGCGACGGCGTCCCGCAATTACAGAGCCGTAAATATTTGATGAGGCGTGAGAGCGGTCAGCTCGGCTTTTATCCGAGGTTACTGTTTCACTCATCCTGATCGATAAAGCCATCACGGCATCATTTTAAACCGCCACTTATTGACCGGTCACATGATCATCCTTTAAAAAGCTCGGAGCACGGGTATTACACTCTGTCACGCTGGCTATGCTGGGTGTGTATGAGTAATATTAGGAGATGTGTAATAGACAGACATGGTAACAGATTGAGGCAGGAGGTTGTGTGTTTGTGTAGGTGTGACGTGCCGCAGTGGACTCAGGCCATCCTGAGAGTATTTGTTGTAAAGAAGACAATTTTTTTTTTCTGGTCTCTATGGAGAAAGAAACACAGCAGGACAAAATTACCACAATTTGACAACTTTTTGTGAAAAGACAAAGGACATGTTGTCCCCTGTGCCTTCTCTGACAGATTCTCTGCCTGTCCTCATCTGCTCCCAAAGACACTCTGTCCACTCCCACCTGTTCATAAAGACACTCTGTCCACTCTCACCTGCTCCCAAAGACACTCTGTCCACTCTCACCTCCTCCCATAAACCCTCACCCTCACCTGCTCATAAAGACATTCTTCCCTCTCTCACCTGCTTCCACTGGCGATCTTATCACTCGCTGCCACTTCCACTGAACCTCTACCAACTCATTCCAAGATAGTTAATTCACTGCTGGAGAATCTCCCTCACTTCTATCTAATCCTACTTCATCTGAACACCCTCAGACCCTATTATCATACTCTGACTCAGTAACAAACTGCAATACCCAGTTAGTGCGTTATTATTAATGAGTTATTAACTTGAATTAATTTGGGTGAATTTCTTTCTAGATATTACCATAACTTCAGAACCTCTGACTACACCCTAGGAACACCTAACACCATCAGGACCTATTATCATACCCTCAGAACATCTGACAACACCATCAGAAACTCTGGTCACACCCCATAATCTCTGGCTACACTCTCAGAACGTCTATACTACATCCTCAGAGCATCTAACACCATATGAACATCTGATCACACCTGCAGAACCTAGTACCAAACCCTCAGAACATCTAGTCACACCCCAATATCCTATTAATAAGTTAATATTAATCAGTAACTTTACTTTATGGTGAATTTCTTTGGAAATATTACCATATTACCTACACCATAAATAATGTTTTTTACATTTACAGCACTTGTCAGTCACTTTTATCCAGAGTGACTTACATTTTTTTTTTTATCCCATCATACATCTCAGCAGTTGAGGGTTAAGGGCCTTGCCCAAGGGACCAACAGTGGCAACTTGTGGGTGGGATTCGAACCCGGGACCTTCTGAGCAGTAGTTCAACACCTTAACCACGGAGCCACCCCTGACCATAAAAGCATCTAACAACACCATTGTAACCTTTGGTCAAAAACCACAACATATTTCTATAACCAAAGAACATCTGACTTCTGTTTCAGAACATCTGGCAACACCATCAGAAACTCTTGTCACACCCCATAACTTTTTATCATACACTCAGAACTTCTTATACCATTGGAACTTCTGATAACACCTTCACAACCTAGTGCCGAACCCTCAGAACAACTAGTCGCATCTCAGTAACCTATTAGGTCAGCCTCATGACCTCTGGACCCACTTCTAGTCCCTCCACTGCCATGAGCTCTACAAGCACCTCGCTTAAAGAAACAAAAAGCCAAGGGAAAGCAAAGAGGAACTTATTTTTCAGGAACCAGATAACTTTACTTTGTGACGAGGTTATATGGGTGAATTTCAACTCTGCAAATTCAGAAACCTTGGAAACAAGCGCCAGCAGTGGTTCCTACGTTCACACTCTCTTTCATTGTCTAAGTGTCATTCTCCCCTCCTTTTGCTTCTGCTGTCTCTTTAGACCGAAAACATCTTACAGGTGCATCGTTTGTGGTTAGGTCCCATGGGAGTTGTGTCCTTCTGTGTGGTCTGCGGTTACACTCATTCTTCTCGCGTCCTCACAAGAGGAGCCCTGACCTCGCAGCTTGTTATCCAAAACACCAACAGCGGTGAGGATCAGACAGGAACCATCCTACACATCTCCAAATCTCCAGTCTAGCTTTTTACATATGGAAGCTGCCTTTCATCTTTTTCTGCATGTGTGTGTGTGTGTGTGTCGTCAGGTCTCCCTCATGTATTCAGTGTTTATATTGGCTCAGACTATGGCTGATCCGTTTGCTCAGAGTGGTTTTCCGTTCTAACAGAAAATAAGAAATTGAGGTGTGTGTGTGTGTGTCTGTGTGTGTGTTGCTACGTTTCCAAATAAGCAGATAGATAGAGGCAAGGCAAAGCATAGCTGTCAGCAGATGTATCTCAACAGAACAGAGAGAGAGAGAGAGAGAGCATGTGAGAGTTGGGGGACAAAAAATCAGTACGTCTCCCCCATGATACTGATGATGGCACGTTGAAGCTGAGTGTGTGAGGATATTTAAAGCTCCACTGTCAGCGTCACGGCACGAATAACACACACACACACACACACGCTCACAGACACACAGTACGAATCAAACACTTTTGTGGTTTGTCCTTCATCTTTGAGCCAATGATATATTAAAAATTCCAGGATGAAAAGCGAGAGAAGAGATGGAGATAAACACGATGAGTCTATCCAGTCGTTCTACTAGATAGCAGTCAGACAGCTAGATTTAAAAAAAAAATATATCTATCAAGCCAAAGTGTAATATTTTAACTGTCACTCCTCTCCTTAAAAACTGTATGTGGGCATGGATTAATAAAGCACTCTATTCAACATGCCCAGGTTGGAGCATCACTCCAGCACTTTTCTGGAAGGAGTCTTCAGTGTCAGAGCCTCAGAGAGACTAGTGAGGATAGATGGCATGGTATATACTAAGTAAGAATGGGAACCTTCCAGCTGATGAAAGCTGATGATGTGACAGTTCTACTTAGAACCTTGGAATTTCTCTGGCTGGTGGTTCGAGCCGCTTGTCACTTCATCACGCCTGAGATTTGACAGGTGAGGTCTTAAGACCGGCTCGGAGACGCAAGCAACTGGTTTGTGGTTTTGACTCGATGTATTGAGAGAGGGTAAAGGAACAGGGCTTTTTAACTCGATCTGTTTGTTCAAGGTGATACGACGTACTATATCCTTCCAGGATTGACTAAAGCGAGAACAATGACCATGACTCTCCTTCCACTCCTTTGTCAGTTTTAATGCAGTCCTCTTTGCTTTCCTCTTCTCTTTATCACATTAAAAAGCTTTTTAAAAGCACTCTTCAGTCCTGATGGCTCTGCTTCTCGTTATTTCCATCAGCGTCTATGTTGAATCGCTGCTTCATTACTTATTAAAATCTCCCCGAAAAAGACCTTGCTTTAGTTCTTTATTTACTTTATGATGTTAATGTTGGAAGTGGACTAAATCAGGATTCACAGCACCGAGGAGTATGCGCGTGTGTGCCGTAGCCTACGGAGATTCCCTATGGCAAGTAGTACTGAAGTAAAAGTAGAAGTCCTCCATTTACATGTGTAGTTGAGTAAAAGTATAAAAAGTACTCACCTTCAAATTAACTACAGGGCTTCTAGTAGTTCACAGAAGGTTAGTGGCATCTTTCTCTCTCTCTCTCTCTCTCTCTCTCTCTCTCTCTCTCTCTCATTCCTTCCCGATTGTGAAGTTGCTGTTAGGTTATTAGGCGTATCTCGAAGAGAAGTCATGAAATTATGCATAATAGTCAGCAGGTGGTGACATTCCTGCTTCAAATACTATGCAGCAAAAATGTAGTGAAGTAAAAGTACAGGTATTTGCTGCACTATGTAGCGAAGTAAAAGTAAGAAGTATCGTCTAATGAAACTACTCAAGCAATGTGCAGATATGTGAAATATGTACTTTTACCTTACACCTTTGGTGGCTTAATATTCTATTCGGTAAGCTTGATTGGCAGCCTTGTGGACGATACAATGGATATGGATGCCGGTTGGGGGTTTGAAACTCACCTCTGGTCTGTGTGCACGTATATGTTGTCCCTGTGTTTCGAGGGTTTAATCCCACACTCTAAAGACATGCGGGAATTTATATTTCCATACAGTATGTGTGATGGGTTCTACTGTACACTGAGTTCCTGGAGGTCCTGGAGTCTATCGCAGGGGACTCAGGCTTGAAGTGGGGTATAACCCAATTATAAATACACTAAAGGCATTTTGTAAACACCAATTAGCGTCATGTCTTTGGAATATTGGTGGAAACCGGAATACGCAGAGGAAACCCGCCAAGCACAGAGAGAACATGAACCAGACCATCGACCCTGGAGCTGTGAGACCACAGCGTGTACCACTATGCCACGTGGCCACTCCCTAAATCTTGCCGGAGGCACTTGAGACGATTTGTGTCATATGTACCTTCATGTAAAATACCTTGTCTCTGAACCAGTATCTAGAATTCGTGCTAACGTTGTTTCATCCTCAGTGTGGGATCGCTGCGTCCCTGGGGTCCTGGGTTCTTCACGTGTTCAGTAACAGTGAAGCAGAAGCAGAGCTCTCGTCTGAACCCCAGAGCTTGTGTCCATTTTTAATAATCTCACACACACAACTTTGGCTCAGATGAGTCAGAGGCTGACATGTTTGAAGACCTGACAACTTTCCTCGAGAGGGAGGAAAAGGTTAGAGGGCAGTGTGTGTGTGTGTGCAGGGGTCTGTCTCTCTCTTTTTCTCTCTCTCTCTCTCTCTCTCTCTCTCTCTCAGAGACAGACACAGACTGACTCCTCACCAGAATTTTATTGTCCATTTGAGGGGCTCTCCGAAGGCAGAAGTGTGCACGTCATTTTCAGACGAGTGCAGTTTTATCCCTTTGGCAGGAGCTTTTAGTGGCCAATCCAGGAAGATGAAGGATCTGGATAAGCTGTGATTTAAGCTCATGAACTGCTTTTCAATAGCACAGAATTTGATTCACTGGAATAACCATCGTGACGGTGGTTTTGTACATTCCAACACCATCAGAATCTTTGCAAAAGCTTGTGCAGAAAGTTTCGCTTCATATATTTCCTGATTTCCATAAACACAATGATGTGTTGCGGCGTATCATTTACATGAGGACTATATACTTATATAACATAACAGGCCAACTCTGGCAGGTCAGTGAGATGCCCACACATCTTACTGCTTTACTAAATATAGGACAGCATAAAGATATTCTGTGTGACAGTGATTGTGTGTGTTTGTGTGTGTGTGTGAGAGAGAGAGAGGTAGAGTATTTAACTCTGTTTCATAGGAATGTAATGCTCTGGAAAAACAGGTAAGAAACACTGTAGGAAAAGTCCTGAACACAGCCAATCGAGCAAATTGTGGGTTGCCATAGAAATTAGAGAGCGAGTTACAGACAGAAGGAGAGAGAAAGAGAGAGAGATAGGGAGTGTGTGTGTATGTGTGTGTGCATGGGAGGAGGGAGAAGGGGGTACCCATAGCAACAGAAGCTTTAAAATAGCTGTGCAATGGCCTGCTCAGGCTGCTGGAGGTGATGCACATCTGCACACCTCTTCTCCATCAAGAGCCCCGAAGAAAACAAATCATTCTCCTTCAATCCTTGCTTACTTGTCTCATTCATACTTTCAGCCTTGTCGCTAATAAATCTGAATAGACCTGAATCAGGATTCCCCAGAGATCGTACTTGCTTCTTACCTCCAAATTCTGATGTTCTACCAAAAATCTGAACGCTCCTCTTTAGTCATGATGCCAAGACACCACTTTCATAGGACAGAAGGTTGTCCTCCCATATGCCATTTTCTTCCAGTCCTTATCACCCAAATGCTTTTTTACAATGAACATACATTTACATTTAGTCATTTGGCAGACGCTCTTATCCAGAGCGACTTACAAAAAACATACCTTCAACTCAAATTATTCGTCTCTCCATGAACAACACATACACATACAAAGATTATTTTCTTTTCAATCCAAAACTATTATAACTCAGCTAGTTAAGAAAGTCAGTGGGAGTTCAGCAGGCTAAGGCTGTGGGTTGCTGTTCAGAAGGTTGGAGGTTCATGCCCAAGCTCCACCATTGTTGGGTCCTTGAGCAAGTCCCTTAACTCTCCAGGGGAGCCATGATAAGGCTCACTCTTCACTTTGAGCTCAGACACCTTCGAGGGATACGCACAGAAAAGCTTCTTCTTCTTCTTAAAAAAAAGTACATGGCCAGGGGTAGCTCAGTGGTTAAGGC
>JAQMYG010000013.1:1584457-1595092 GCA_030014215.1 Clariallabes teugelsi
TATATATTATATTTAATCTTTGATCTTATTACTTTTTAAAGTTTTGTTACTGACCAACTTAAATTTCACTATTTTCACAATTTGTTTTACTGTGCATATTTTTTTATGTAATTCTATTTTCTTTGTACAGTTATCCAAATCTTAGGTTATGGACCGTCATAGAATCACTTTACTGCATCTCGTTCTGTGTATAATTGTGTATCTGGCAAATAAAATTAGAATTTTCATTTATTATGTCTGAAAAAAACTTGCCCAAAATCAATAGTACTTGCATTCCAGTCACATCTTTGTTTTTTTCTGCACTAGCAAATACATATACAGTACATAAACTGAATGATTGTGTTTTAAACAATAAACAAACAGATTTTTTTTTACTTTGTAAAAATTAAAAGAACTTTTAAGCCCTAATCAAATGTTGTTAAAGTCATAGCCGATATGCGTTAGATGTACCTCAGGGCTCTCCTCTTGGGCAACTTTTATTTAACATTTTTTATTGCTCTTAACCTTGTGAAAACAAACAAACATACCAACCAACCAAACAAACAAACAAAAATATGGTCAACAAATTTTTATAGTTATAGTTTCCAATGCATGTTATTGTATGGTGTGTTTAAATAGAGGAGGATTCCGGGTAATTTATTGAGTTTGGGTCTAGTGAATATTTTATAAGAATTGTATTTTAAGGACAGCATGGTGGTGTAGCGGTTAGCACTGTTGCCTTGCACCTCCAGGGTCCGAGTTCGATTCTCGGCCAGACTCGATTCCCGTCTCTGTGGGCATGGGGTTTTAATGTTCTCCCCATGCTTGGTGGGTTTCCTCCCAAAGACCTGCAGATTAGGCTAACTGGCGTTCCCAAATGAACAATGAATGAGAGTGTATACAGTATGTGTGTGTGTGTGTCCTGTGATGGATTGCCACCTTGTCCAGGGTGTACCCTACCTCGTGCCCTAAGACTCCTGGGATAGGCTCCAGGCCCTCCTGGAGAAGATAAGTGAGTGTATTTATTTAATTAATGCTCTGTTAACAAGAACTTGTTTTCTTCCTTTTCTTCTTCTTCTTCTTCTTCTTCTTATTAGTAGTGGTGGTGGTGATGTTAAAAAGAGGCAAAAATAACTTTATGTAATCTTTATTTGTTTTATTTATTACAGAATTTAGTGGTGTACCTCAAGGGTCTCTCCTTTGCTCATTTTCTTTTTTACACTTTGCTGTTGTAAATTTGTGAACGTCAGATTTCCACAACTAAGTAAATGACACATCTTTAGATGAATAATAATTCCTTTTAATTTCAATGGATTTTATTATTTCAAACATCAACTTAGCCACCAATCCAACAATGTAAACCTGTTGAATGTTTTGAAAATAACAGAGAACTGAATTAGGAATTCTGGGAATTTCTATGCAATCTGATTTATGTGATGGGGATATGAGTGTTTTTCCCCTTGTACAGGAACGCTGCTCTATGAATACAGTACACTGATGTTGTCTACTGATGTCCATCAAGTCTTCACTATTTAAATCCTTTTAACCACAGAGCAGTTCATCTTCTGCGAAGGACGAAGCCCACTGTCTGTGTGGTCATCAGTTATCGATGACAATTAATCTATACCGTAAGGGTGTCATATCAAGGAGAGAAACAGCACGACGCCTCCGGCACGATATTCTAATCGCTGTATTCTTCCACTCTGCGTTTTTTTCCATCGCTCATTCTCGCCGTCGCTCGCGTATCGATTTGCTGCTGTCATCTAATTGCTCTCTTGACAGGACAACAATATGGCACCGTGATTGCCTCTCCCTCATCATACTGAAGAATTACAGTCACGTTCAGGCGAGCACACACTCGCACACACTCACACACACTCAAAAACATTTACGCACTCTCACACACACTCATACATACCAAGTTCCAGGACTGAGTTTTCACTCATTGATAAGTAACGATTAATTTGCGAGATTGTATGCAGTAGATTTGTATGCTATGTAAATAGAAACAATAGAGCATTGTGGGTAATTCCTTAGGGACTGAAAAGTCAAGTATTTTTTTTTACAGCTGATGGATGTTTTTCACTCCAGCATAACAGCCTCAGGCGAAAGGATGCGACTCCATGCTGTTTTCTGCAGGTTGTAGATGAGAGTTCAGACATTTTTGGCTCAAATTCATCTCGCAGCCAGATGCACATAGGAAACCTTCTGTGATTATTATTGTTTAAAAAAAAAGAATTATTATAATAACAGACACAATTTAGTAACCGACAGTGAATTTATTATGGTTGCATCTAAATGGAAATGAATAATTCAAATTTATGTTTTGTGTTTATGATTTCTTCATGATTTGCTTAATACTTCATCTTTTATTTCTGACAAAATTGACAAAAATGTCTGAGAGCTAAAGTTCTTATAAAAATAACTACTTGTGAGGATGACTAGAATAGCAGGAGCCATCAGGAGTCAGAAAAAAAATCAGATTTTTTCCTGTTTGGTGTTAAAGAAGAAATAGTAATAACAACTGATGTAAGAACAAATAATCAAGTTGTACTTTTTGCATAATAGTAAATGGTATTGCTCCGATGTGTAAAAAAAAAAAAAAAAAAAAAAAAAAGGGAATTTGTAACTCAGAAACCATGAGGTATACCTCATGGGTCTCTTCTTGGCCCATTTATTTTTATTATGTTCCTATTGTGGCTATATAGTCATTATACATGAGGTTATTCTCCACAGGCAAATTTCGAATGTACAGTATGCATATGCTACGGTATGGTGCTGCACAAGCAGAGAAGGATTCTGGGTAATTTCTTGATCCTGACATGTTATTGTTTTAAACAAGCAGAGTACTGTATAACTGAACAGCATTTGAGTCATATTAGACACATACATTTTTTATCTTGTAATGATTTTATTCAAGCCAGTGGGCGATAAGGAAATTATGTTTTTAATTATTTATTTATTTATTTAATAAATTTTTTTTTAATGATCAATGAAACTTAATCTCCGTAATGAAGCCACAAGCACAGCGGTACAGTGAAATAAATGCGGGCTTTTTTTGTACGTCGATTCGTAATTGCATTGCCTTGCTGTGTTTCCAATTATTGTAATAGATTTAATTTTTAATTGCGATAAAATGATTAAAATGTAAATCAACAGTTATAGCCATATTTAGGCAAAGGACAAAAGGACAAGCAAATATTATACATTTTGTCCAGGATAAAAAGGAAAAAGAGTCATTTAGGGAGTTTTCGTGAGTCAACTCTTCTTGGCAGATCATTTGACTCGTTGAAAAGGAGCGTAATGACTACAGCCTCCTGTCAGGAACACTTTCTATCTCATCAGTTAGCAGAAACTAAGGGCATTTTTGCACCTAATAGTCTTTCTGCTGAGTCTGAATCAGAGTTGAATTGATTATTTCACTTTGTTTGCTATTTGGTTTTACGTAGTACATAATTAAAGAAATTAATTGAGAAAAAGCAACTAAAAAGTACAGCTACAGCTCCATGCTTTAGCTCAGGCATACAAGCAAGCCAAGGCACGTTTGATTTGCTCGCTGCAAATGAGTCGACTCAGAGTCGATTCTTTTTGAGTTCGATCGCAGGACAAGGACAAGGCACCTTTTGAAAGATGTCGATGCAGCCCTAAAACGCAATGATTCAACACCTTGTTATTATTCAACATGTTATTATTCAAATCCGTTCGAGAAGGTGCTCGAATTGAAATTGAAAAACCAAATCTGAATAGCCTCGGCCCAAACAAATCGCAGCTATGCAATACGTTTCAATCAAACTGTCAGAGCCTGGAATAATAATTCAAACATTTATATTTATTAAATTCAAACCCTAATTGTATTGCCATTTTGTGGTGTATTGGAATTCGTCCAAGAAATTGAGGTGTTCTAATAACACACGCCGAAACGTACAACATGTTCTGCAGCCAGAGGGCGGAAATAACCCCAAAGCGCTTTAGTGCGTCCGTGAAGCTTGGCAAAAACTGCGCAGAAAGATGCGCTAAGTATGTTTTCTGAGAAATATGAGAGGACAGATCTTTACCCCTTGACTCTTCACGATACGTCACGTTTTCAGTGTAATTATTTATTTATTTCTCATGCACTGTATTATACTGTTGATTAAAGCAGATACACATCACCCCAAGGCGCCGTTTTCTCGCTCTAACACAACTCATCGGCTCATTAACAAGCCCTTCACGAGGATATAAAGATTGTGCTAGAGTGTATTAGAGTGTGTACCACGTTCAACACAACCTGCTATTCACAATTATCTCGGGATAATAAAATAATATTAGTGCAACTTTCTTGAACAGAATAAAAGCTTGGCACAAAAGGGAATAAAGAATTCTATGGTCTTTAAATGAATAACTCTTTCTCTATGAGATTCCTTCTTATTTTTCTTCTCGGCTGGATCTCCCGGCAAGCTCGGAATTCCGTTTGGATGAGACAAGATCAGCCGGGTATTTCTTTTCTCTCTCTCTCTGTCTCTCTCTAACATTAGCGATCTGAAAAGCTCCGTCGTCAGAAAAAAGCTCCCGAAGGACTCCCGGGCCGGCTCGGCGAATTGTAAATGTGATTTCTTTCTGTTTCTGCTTATCAAGAGTGTACAAGCGGGAGGCGGCTCGTGTCCGTGGCCTGAATACAAGCTAACGATGTGTCTCGCAAACGGAATGTAGGCTCAAAGCAGGAGATGGAGAGTGCAAGCAAGCGCTACCGCTACAGAGCGTGTCCAAAAATACTGCTCGTTAACCCAAAAATACCGTGTGAAAATATTTGTGCTTAGGTGTAAAGGAGATACTGTGGCTAACAAGCTAATGAAGAAATGTTAGCAACATCTCTGCATCTACTTTACATCTTAGCCGCTCAAGATGAGGGGAGGGGAAGGGCAGGTACTGTATGAAATACGTCATCATTTGTGTATCGTTATTGTCTTTACAGTACTGTACATTTAGCTCTAAACCTCCTCCATTTGTTGGAAGTTACACACTGTAACTTGTTCAAAAAAACTTTTTTTAAGAGTGTGTGTATAAACTGGGTTAAGTGAGCTCGGTTTACTTCTTACAATCACTTACAATCTGTCAGATATAATGTATAAAATTGAGTTCTTGGGTACTTACATTCTAAGAGAAACTGAGTTCCTTCTGGATTTTTCATGGCTTCCAAATATTCTTCTACTTGGAACCTGTTTCTTATGCGAAAAGGCACTCATCTCTAGCTCTTATAAAGACAAATGCAAGCAAATACACCATTCAGGCTGTTAGTTACAGTATGTATGTATCATGAGTAGAGCATGCAATTGTTCTTCAGTTGCTCCTTCAACAACAAGGTTCGACAATCAGGCCATTGATGCTGGCATCCTTTTAGAAGAACACTCAGCCTAGGTTTTAATGAGAGAAAATGGTTCTTCAGTGGTTCTTCTTTTCTAAGAGTTTGACTTGGAAACCTTCCTGAGACCCAAAAAACCTACTGTAGAACGTTTAATTTTTCCTCCAGAAGAAGAACCAGTGAACCCTCAGCTTGTTAAGAGAACTCTGGAAGAACTGGGTAATTGAGCTCATTGTTTTATTCTTAACAACTACACCCTGATATAAAGTATAATAGGTGGGTAGGTAGGTAGGTAATTAGACCTCCCCATCAACAACAAGGTTCTACAAACAAAATCAGAAAAGGGTTATGATCATTTTAGAAGGCTAAGGACCCTTTATTATCCAATGTACCTAGAGCATGTTGCTCAATAACCTGTTCCTGAAGGGTTCTTTAAGTACTTTAATGAAAAATTACTGTTTTTCCAACAACAACAACAAAAAAGGTTCTACTTGGAGGAATCATTTTAAAAGAACAATGAGCTTTAATGAATTCGCAGAAAAGGTTTTAATGAGAGCAAATGTTTCTTCAGTGCTTTGAGGTTTTCTAAAAGACTTGGAGACCTTTCTGTGAATGGTAAACCTATAATGTTAAATCTCCCCCCCAGGGCAGCAACCAATGAACCCTTAGCTTGTTTAGAGTCTATGGAGAGTCAACTGGTTCTTCTGGGTTTCTTTAAAGGTTTGTTAGATATTTCATGGTTCAAAGGGAATGATCGTACGTGGAAACATCTCTGAATTAGAAACATAACTTTTTAAAGATTTTTTTCAAAGGAGCAAGTAGTAGTAGAGTGTATCATCCTAATGATCGTTCTCCATCTTATCATTCTCAGAGCTTCTGTGAAGCTCCTCTCTGTCCTCTCTGCTACTCGAGAGCGTTTGAATATAATCGGTTGATTCCTTTTGTAAGCCTGTCAAGGTTTGCAGGAGAACCCTTTATGCTGTAATATGACACTTTAATGGAAATTGTATCTTTAAAAAGAAACACTTTCCTTTGGTGAAGAATAAAAGTATGGTTCTTCAACACTTCACTCAGAAGAGGATTTGGGCTGATGGGTCATTACCGCCGTCCTTACTGCTATCTGATTTAGCTCTGAGTTATGCCATTTTTGCTGCAACATCTGTAACTCAAGGTTACCCTTATTTTCTATCAAAATGCACCAATAAATAAAGCTAAAGAACTGAAAGTGTGTAGAGAAGGCATGGAGTATGTAGTGTGATCAACATTGTGAAAATACTGTACTCTGAAGGTGTGGCAAAGCTGTCAATCAAGATGTTTAATGGTATCGTCTATTAAGGGTCTGCATCCATTCCCAGGTAAAACCTCTTGTACATCACCTGAGCTTCCTATTGATCTTTTCAGATCATCAATCAGTGGAAATTGCCATTTCTCAGCTGATCAGTTGATCCTAATGAATAGTGGAATGAAGTGCCAGGTTTCATGTGTAAGTTGTAATTACCCAGAATGCTGTGGATGAAAAGAGTAATGGGTGAGGTGCTAAAAAGAAGACTGAATCCAATACTTTTGGAAGAACAATGTTAGGGGTGGGCTCAGTGATGCTTGGGATATTTATTGTCTGTTCTCTATGGGGATGTTCCCATCGTCTTCTGCAGTTTATCTCAGGCGTTTACAATTTCAGCCCAGGCCTTGAGCATTAGCCAGATATCTGCTTGATGCTAAGTGGAGGCCAGTAACGTGCCAGGCAACAATTGCAGAATAAAAAAAAAAAATGACTGTGGAATAAGGCAGCTGCTGGATTCTGGACGCCTCAAAGCAGCACCTAATTTACCAGCTCGTTTTTTGGGTGGACAGACGACCTGCTGAGAGAAGCAGAAGCAGATTCCACGACGGAACGAGAGAGGGACGACACTGAGCTACAGTGGAAGTGGCTCTTTTTTCCATCAAGGTTATTACAGTGCTTCCACTTCCAAGCTAATGCACAGAGAAATTGGTTAAAGTGAGAACTTTAGAACTTCAGTATGCTTCTGAAAGTTTGATGAGGATTATGGCTGCAAAAGGGGAAAATATATTTATATTTAACCCATATATTCATAGGTTTCGTGCAGAACTAATTAAAAAAAAAAAAAAACCTTGGCACAGAGGAGTAACATGCCAAATTACATTTATTCATCTTACTATCGTCAAGAGTTCCTGCAAGAACATGAGCTACCTACGTTTCTTTGACGTTCCACAACATTATGTTTCACAATAAATTGGCTAAAAAGTGCATGTACATTCTTTAATAAGTCAAAAATTTTGGACATAGAGTAGCTGTGGTGTAAGATGAAAAAACTTATTTGGAGACATGCTGTTGCCAAATAATAAGCATCATGGTGGAAGCAGGAACGTTTCTTCTTCATCAGACCGCTTTGGCCTTCTGAATTTATGCTTTTCTCACTTTCTAATTAAATTTTCACTGATTAAACCACTTTTTTGGGAGGATTTCAAGAATCGAATTCCGTACTAACGTAACTCTAAAGCTGCCACATTTCCAGCGTACGAGGCACTTCATCTACAGGAAGAAACTAGTGAAATTTTCTAAATCTCGATCACGTCACGACGCATTAAGCAACTGAAGCGCCTGGGGCTCGAAGTCGGCGCTTGACGGAGTGTGGAGGAAGCTCTGGCTCCACTCAACTGTACCCCATTACCTCAAACGGCCGCTCTTAAGTCGAACCCCATTTGCGCCGAAGATCCATCTTCCACTTTTCCATCTGCCACTGACTCAACGTGACAGGGCTGAGCTGCTTTTTTAAACGCCGTTTAGAAAGGGCTTTTAAGGAGCCGCCCATCCATACCTCCCTCCCTCCCTCCCTCCATCCCTCCCTCTGCTCCTCTCCTTCAAAGCGACAAGGTATCTCCTGCTTCGACTCATGGGTAAATGTCAGGTTCGGAGGCGGCATGGAACTTCGAGAAAAGAAAGAGGTCAAGGAGTTGAGTAAGAGGTCCACTCGTCTGTGATGAGCCACTTCTCCTGCAGGAAAAAAAAATCAGATAAGTCTCCCACACGTCCTTAAAATAACCATCGGGCTCGCTAGGCAGAACGCTAGAAGCCTCCCGAGAGTGGGAGATCGATGAAAAAAAATCAGAGAGATGGATGAAAAATGTGGGGGGAAAAACTAATCGCTGGAAAATGCTGAATGTGGTGAGAAGGACTGAAACAAGGCTGATCTCAGGATCAGCTGTTCGAGAAATGCACCCCGAGCTAAGTTCATTCGAGTCGCATCCTAAACAGAAAAAAAGAGTGAAGTGCATGGCTCTGATCAGGTGACCCCTCACCAACAACAAGCAGGCTTCCGTGGGAGTCCAACTCTCTTAGTAATATTGCTGGAGGATCGATCAGCGCTGGAAATTTACGGCTGTACACACAGGCTTTTACTCAGCCGCTGCTGTAAAGCACCAGCACCCTCTGGGAGGACGTACAGGGAGGCAGGAAAGGAGATGTAGAAATAAGGATGATGAAAGGAGAACTAGAAAACTGGATGCAATGAATATCGCCTCGGTCAGCAGTTCAACCAATTTGATAATTAAAGAAATTTCAAAAGGGTAAGGGAAAACAACACGATAATGTCGCATCCCCAGACTTTGCTGTGTGCTTCCACTAAAACTGTAGATCCAAAAGTTTGTGCACCCCTGTAAGACCACCATGCATAAATGTCTATTATAATGTCTCTGTGCACTGTAGATCAGGGGTGTGCAATCTTCTCCAGAAATGGGCCGGTGTGGGTGCAGGCTTTTATTCCAAGCATGCAGAAGTCACACCTGATTCCACCTGTTTAATTAGTCATTCTTGGCTTGAAATATACTATCAGGTGTGGCTTCTGTTTGGTTGGAATGAAAAAACTTGCACACACACTCCCACACAGGCCCTTTCCAGAGAAGATTGGACACCACTGCCGTAGTGGAAATACAGTTTCCCTCATTCCGGAACATGAACTTCTGATAAGCACCGAATTGAGATGTGATGGCAAGAGGGCATGCATACTATTGCTTCCTCTATTGAGAAGGTTTAAACTACTCTCGGGTTTTGTGTGTGTATATTTGTGTGAACTCGTTTCTGGATCTTCGGTATGAGGGAGTTTGATAAGGGAATGTTTTACCGAGCGGTGCTGTATCTATCGAGTGCCACCACACTGAAGCTCATTTGAATTTGAGAGCAAGAGCTGCAGGGTGGTGATTAAAAACTCCAACCATCTGCTCAGCTCCCGTCTCCGGCACAGGCTCCCCGGCCGGACCGCAGGATTCCCACCTTCTTCCATTTTTTTAAAGGAAAAATGAAAACCGGACTAGCAGAAAGAGAAACGTCGATACTATGGATCCAGAAAAGGTTATGGGGTGAGATGAGGAAGCTGTTTCCACGGAAACTGTAGTGCAATGTCAAACCTGGGTGTTTTTTTTTTAAACAGCACATCTAATTTGCCGTGAGGAGACTCATTACTGCTGTTATTTAACCACATGAGACTTGTTATAGCTGTTATTTACCAACGTTTCATCAAAAATAAATCTTTCTGCATGTTACAGGACTTTTTGTTGAACTGTTGTAGAATCATAATAATACACTACAGTGGAAATGTTACAATATTACTGACAGTCTGATCAGTTTATGCTGGATTACTCTGACTGGGTTAGATATTGGATGTCATATTGCATTAGAGTGAATGAGCATCACATCTGGATGCATTAGAGTGGGTTAGCATCACACCTGGTTGGGGTAGAGTGGATAAGCATGGTATCTGTTTATGTTAGCATGGATTAACTTGGCATTTGGTTTGTTAAAAGTGGATTATCTTGGCACCTGTTTGGATTAGAGTGGATTATCTTGGCCTATGGTTGGTGTATAATCTATTAGCATGGCATTTGGTTGGGAAAGAATGGATTAGCATCACATCTGAAAGGGTTAGAGTGGGTAACCATCACATCTGTAAAGGTAAGCATGGATCTGCATGGTATCTGTTTATTTTAGAATGGATTAGCATGGCACCTGGTTGGGTTACAGTGCATTAGCAAAACATCTGGTTGACATGGTATCATATTCAGTTAGATCGGATTAATAAAGCATCTGGTTGGTTGAAAATGGATTGAATTAGCATGGCATCTGGCTAGGTTACAGTGGATTAGCAACACATCTCTATGGATTAGAGTGGATTAGCATTGCATGTGGATAAGCATGTCATCTGGTTGTTGGAGTGTGGATTAGCATTACATCTGGCTAGGTTACAGTGGATTAGCAACACATCTCTATGGATTAGAGTGGATTAGCATTGCATGTGGATAAGCAT
>JAQMYG010000013.1:1607668-1618381 GCA_030014215.1 Clariallabes teugelsi
GTGTGTGTGTGTGTGTGTGTGTGTGTGTGTGTGTGTGTGTGTGCGTGTGTGTGTGTGTGTGCGTGTGTGTGTGTGTGCAATTTCAGTATAATACAACAATACTCTGATGATCTGCTCTAGTGCTTTGCACTTTAATAAAAAAATTAAAAAATGGTATATGTGTGTGTGTGTGTGTGTGTGTGTGTGTGTGTGTGTGTGTGTGTGTGTGTGTAAGAGAACAAACACCTCTGGGCAGTGGCAGGTGTCTCCGCTGAAGCATGTAATGTTTGTCTTTACTTTTACACGAGCGAGTCGACCTTTCACTAAACACGAGGAACACACCAAGCTAGAACAACATCGACACGCTGCTGTGACTGACAAGCCTGAGGAGAGTGCGTGTGTGTGTGTGTGTGTGTGTGTGTGTGTGTGTGTTTTCTGTTATCATGTTACACATTAGGATCTGTGCTGTAGACCTGGCGACATGCCGGTGTGTTTTCCGTTAGCGTCTGTTCCTGTTTTTAAGCGCTAATCCCTGAGAGCTGTGTGCGCTTCACACACACACACACACACACACACACACACACACACACACACACACACACAGCATCCTGAATATAAACCTTATGTTCTGAACACAAACACATCGACGAAACCAGGGAGACCTGAACCAGTGTCAAGGAATCTAGAACAGAAAGAAGAAAAGAGAGAGAGAGAGAGAGAATAAGAAAGCAGGGGTTTAGCAGGGGCCGGCCAGAACACAGGGAACACAAGGATAAGGAAAGAAGAGCTCTTCTATTTGCACAAAAGAAAATTAGCAGGTTAGGGGAAAGCACTCATCCAGGAGTGTTCGAGAAGGCGGCTTGGAGGCCTCCGAGAATAGCTGCAGTCTGTTTTGGGCCGGGGAAGAGGAGACAGCATGGCTGCGGCGCGGTCCCCTTCTCGGCAGGTTGAAGCCTTCCTTGGTTCTGCCAAAGAAAGTGAAGAGAAGAAAGACCATGAATCTTGCATCCAGTACATTCTACTCACCCATCTGGCGCTGATTGGTCCCTTTTCTCGGGTGCTGTTGACACCAGGATGATAGGTGCTGTTTTTGGCCACAGCGAGTTGAGACGCCCTGTACCCTTCTGTCCATGAGGTGGAGCTGACCATGGTGCTGAATACATGCTGTTTTTTCCTCTGCTTGACTTGAACCCGACATGTTACAGAGAATGTTTGTTATTGTTTCTTATGACACAGAGGACACTTGTCACATTTCTCAAGTTACAGAGGACGTTTGTCACGTTTCTCATATTACAGAGGACATTTCTACGTTTTTTTCACATCACAGAGAATAGTCGTCACTTTTGTCACGCGTCAAGTTTCTTGTGTCACATTACAGAGAACATTGGTTATGTCAGTCACATTGCAAAGAACACTTGTTCCATCGCACTACAACGTGAGGACACACCTCTGACATGGTCATGCTTCAGCCCTGACTGTCACAGAGAGCGCCTCACACTGGACACTGGTTTTAGATTCATTATTCACGCCTCCCGGGAAGCGCGTTCTTCTGCTCAGCGTTCCGCTTCTGTTAAACCAGATGTGTTTGTGTTTAAACTTCCTGAAAATGATTATCAAGCCTTTCCTGAAGTAATTGTCAGACCAAATCATTCCATTAGCTCAACGCTTTACCAAGCTGCTGTTAATTTGCATAATGAACGCTGTTTCCCTCCTGTGAGGCGAACAGTAGATATACGCATGATTTATGTTTCTTTGCTAAAGCTCTAAACCGCACCAACTGTTGACTTCTGTTTATTTCCTCGAGGGCGGAACAGACCCGATACGGCGCACCCGTCTCCTTCGAGCTGCGCTCGCTAATGCATGTTTTACCAGCTGTTGATTTGCTGTTGGCGTGGCCGTGATTTTATGTGTGTAGCGTGCCGCAAACGCTGTACTGGAAACCTGCAGCTGCCGCCTCCATCCTCATCGCCGTCTCTTTAACGCAGAAAACACGGCGCTGTGGGTTGTGGCACTCGTTCAGCCGTGTAAGATTTCCAGCGCTTGGGTTTTATTCATGTGGAAAATGGAGAGGCATTACAGAAAACGCCAACGATTTACTGGTTAAACCTGCTTCATTTGTTGTCAGGGTGCACGTCAGTACACATTCATTTCTAGAAATATTTTCTACAACCAGGTTCACACAAGGCCATCTGCAAACGCTTTAATTAAACTCATGATGGACTCGATGCCAGAAAAAAACAAAGCAGGTTTATTGATCCTGAAAGATGGAAGGACTTAAAGTGGTGATGCTAGACTTAAAGCATCACTAACATTAGCTCGTATACAGTATAATCAGTTTATGTTTAAGAACCCTTGAGGAACTCCATGAAGATGCAGCATGATCTCTACAGACTTGTTTGGACACGATGAAGAGAGAATACTTAAATACTTAAATATACCAGTGGACATTAGACAAATACAAGGCTAATTGGGCATTTGGGTAAATAGATGGGTGGATACATAGATGGATGGATAGTTGAATGTGTGGGTTGTTGGATGAATGTGGGATGGATGGATTGATGGATGGATGATGGAATAATAGATTGAGTGGATGGATGTGTGGTTAGCTTAGGACTGGTCAAGTGAACATGTTTATCCATCCATCCACCATCCACGTATCCATCCATCCACCATCCACGTATCCATCCATCCACCATCCACGTATCCAACCATCCAACCTTCCACCCAATCCATCCTTTTTCATCTACCATCCATCCACCAATCCATCTACCCAGTCTATCCTTCCATTATCCATCCATCTTATTTCTCCTATCCATCCACCCATGCATCCTTCCATCTAACATCCTTTCATTCATCCAACCACCCATCCACCACTCCATTTTTTCATCATCCATCCATCCACCTACTGTAATCCATCCTTTCTATCTTTGCATTCAACCATCTACGCATCCATCCACCCATTAATCCATCCATCCATCCTAAGCATCCTTACACTTAATATCCACCTGCCCCTCCACTTATCCATCCATTCATCCATCCATTCACTATCTTTTTCACTAATTTTATGTTGGCTCACACAGGCTCTGGAGTTCACCCTGTATGGGTGTCACTGGGCACAAGCACACACCCACTCATACACTACAGGCAATTTGGAAACAATGCATGTCCTTCAACTGTGTGAGGAAACCAGAGCACCCAAAGACAACTCACCAGGAACAGTGTGTGTCTACACTTATACCCAGTCAGCTAATAGTGGTCTCCTTAGTGAATAAGTACAGTAAGTGAATTAACCTGTCAATCATGGCCAAGAACAATTTCTTTAGATGATTTCTTTTGAGATGATGCCCGCTAAACCTGCCTTCCTCCTTCAGGTCCTCAGTTGGAGAGAATAGTCTTTCTTACAATCTTTTTAATTATTATTTTTAAATCAAATGAAAGTTTTTACAATCTTAGTTTTGATAATTATCTTCCAAATCATGCAGACCGTTACGGTAACATCTAGCAAATATCTGGTCTGATCCTAGCCCGATCATATCTTATACCACTCGGTGTCTGTGACTATAGCTGGAACTCGGCGGCAGATACCTGTGGCTGTGAAGCGCCGGAGCGCGTCCAACGGTGGCACCGTTTAATTAGCTGCAAATCTTCCTCTGCTGGCTGCCCTGCATTAAATTATGTTCCTGGCTCCTATGACCTTTTTTTAAATGATGTATCGATTTGTTAATTCCGCTCAGAGTTAGCGCCAGGGCGCTCGCTAGCTCGACATGCAGAGCTGAAGCTGGTATCATCCTGCTATTGATTCAGAGAAAGCGCGGAAGGCAGTGTGATATTTTCCAGCCTTGTTTGCTTTGTGCTGAGGATCTCGTCTCTCCTGCTCGGTGCGCACACATGCAGACATTTTTTCCTTTTTTTTTTGCCATTTTAATTCTGATTGTTTAAGCCGTTTGACTTTTTCGTAGCTGAAGGAGACAAATGTTCAGAACATCTAACAAAGAGGTACAGTGATTAAGGGACTTTAAAGCAGCAATCCGTCAATGCACATTTTACAGAGTAATTATTGTCAAACTTTTATTATTACTAGCTATTTATTTTATTTACACATTTTTTTAAGACTGATAAATTCATGGAGTTCCAGAATTGCACTTTAGAGTGATGGAAGTAAAGTCACTTTTTAGAGCCTGGCATTTAACTTACATCTTTAACTGAGATGTTATTTGGGACTTGATTAAGACTGGCTGTGAGAAGACGGTTATGGACTTGCCATGGATCTTAGGGTTAAATGGGAGTGACTGACTTGATACATGGATTTTAGAGCAGCCAATTCAGGCTCAACAACCTACCGAGACCTGAGTTGGACATTAACAAGGTCTTGAATTGAATTTGACAGACTTCAGATTTGCTTTGCACTTCAAAACGGCTTAAAAACCTTAACTAGACTTATGTAAGGAAAGTTCACATGAGATTTTAAAGCATATGATCTAAATGGAGCTAACTGGACTTGGACTTGAGAACGGTCACCTTGATTCTTAGCATTAGGATTCGAAATTGATTGGACGTAAGGGGAGTGCCTCAAAACAGGACTCCAGACTGGCTTCCTTGAGACTTGAGACTTGAGAAGAAGGAGCTTGACTACAGTACAGTGTTTTTGTGACACCTGACAACACATAGGGGCCACTATCTGGCATCTCATGTTGGCGTCACAATAATCATCATGCTTTCCTTCTATCCGCAACTCCTCCTAAATCATCCATAGGAATTCGACCAAACTTTTACAGAACCTTGATTCTGTAGTGTGCACTAGCTATCACTTTTTCCCTGTACAACATTAAAAAATGTATCAGGTGACACACGTCTTGCTTGGAAGACTCATTTGTTAGTACTTGAGGCATGAACTTGGTATAGACAGAAATTTCATGTCTTGACAAACTCATTTATCTCTGACACAAAGCTCCACTTGGACTCAAGTGAAGAGGGACGGGGTTTAATTTGGGACACCGTTTGGGAATTAATTTGGAATTGGCTTGAGCAGCAGCTCAGGGACATGGGTGTAACAGTGGCTGTCTTTACACTCGGAGGGTTCCTTTCTTCAGGATAAGCGATTTCACCTCTTCGAATATTGTGTTTTGACAGGGAAAATCAATCAGTCTTGTAAATCAAGGCCCTTGCTTTGCAACCTAATGGCCTTGGCAGGTGGCCTGAAGGAGCAAATATAAGATTTGGGACGGAGCCATGGTACATATTGCCCTTGTGATTGAAGACTCAATTGGAGTCTTTCCTCTGACGATGTTACTCGAGTCCTGATAAGGAATTGTATGTTTTATTAGCTTAGCTAGCATAAGTAAGATTAAACTAGCCGGAGTCTGGATAAGGGCGCAAGTATATACTTAATCTTTTTCCCCTCCCAAGATCGTATTCGAGATTTGTCTAGGAGTTTAGGACTTCTGAATCTGAGCAGCAATGATGTTACTGCTACAATTTGTTATGCATTGGTTGTTAGCTAGTCATGATGGAGTAGGGTTGCCAGGGATAATCAGGGGTTTTGTTTCACTTCAGGAAAAGTGCTTGTGTACAGTAGGTAATAAAAAAACAACAATTTTTCTTTTTTGCATCTTATACAGTGGGTGATTACCAAGAACATAAAAGCTGTTATTTTCCCTCATCTAGCATTGTGTATGGATATTTATAGTTTTTCCTTGACCTAGCTGATGTTGTGCTGTGGAGTTACCTGATAGTGAGGGGCAACTCGTTTTTCTACTTGAAACGTTTTACTTTAATTGAGGAAAGGCGCTGTAACTACTAGCCTGGATAATAAATTTGCCGAGTAGAGTTTGCACACTGCTTTGCTTCGATTGGCGTCATGGCAGTTCAGATTGCGCGGTATGAGATATGGCTGTTTAATTTGTCTCAGGCCTTGGAGTGATATCACTTCAGTGTAGCTGTGAGGGTTAAATGACTCGGATTTGAGAAAAAGCGAAAGGTGAGTTTAGCTTTCATTAGCATCAGAGAAGAACGCAGAACCTAATGGACTGATGAAATGGCCGGCCATAATTCCTTAAGAAGCAAACCTAATAGCTAAAGGTTTATAATGGAAGGCATTTTTCACTCTTGGATACTTAGGTAAGAAAAATGCAGGCAAGGAGTTATGCACACACACATACATACAGTATATAGACACACACACACACACATAGTTTCAGTGCGGTCAGCAACTGTAATCTAGTTGATTGAAGGCTCAGGTGAGCTGTTTGCTCCAGAGGAACTTAACGAGAGGGGTTTTTAGAGAAGAGTGATAGATCTTTTGCTTGTCAGCTCAATTCGAACCAAGAAGCGATGGAGGGAAAGAGGAAAGTATTACAAGCTAAAAGGAAAGAATAGAGAAATAGCAGAGTTGGCAATGTGACAGGAGGGGAAAAAAAATAACTTCAGATTTCGAAAGGCACAAGTAAGAAGCTGCCCGGCCTGAGAAAACACTACCGTGTTGAGAGTGAGTGGGAGTCGAGGGCAGAGGAGGTAGGGTAAGAAAAAGAAGAGCTGCATTTCTGCCTTCCTAAAGCAGAGATATTTATAGAGGCGAAAGACTTCAGGCAAAATGAGAGGGAGGGAACGAGTGAGAGAGAGAAAGAGAGAGAGAGAGAGAGAGAGAGAGAAAGCGTGTGACCTGTTGCTTCCAAATGGCTATGAACAATTAATAACTCCTCCAAACTCTTTCACACCCACACGCATTGATTCAGAAACCATGAATATGTATGGAAGTAGCACACACTTCACGGCGAAACGCTCACGACTTCGTATTCAGAAGAAGCCAACCAGGAGAAAAAAGTCGAGTTTTATTTTTTTTTTTTGCACTTTTTTTCAACTTACAACTATGTTTGAAAAAATAAATTAAGGTTTATTTTGTCCTTTCTTTTCTTTACATGAATATTTATTAATCCAAATATGAAAAACTGCTTTCAGCGTGGACAGAATTGTTAAGGGAATCAGATAGGAAATGTCAGGAAGCTTTCATCTGGTTAAAAGAGAGTTTTTAAGAATCGGTGTGGTTCCTCCTTTACCATGACCTCCATGCTATATATATATATATATATATATATATATATATATATATAAAAGAGTGCAGTGCTCCATATTAGCAGTGCACCAGACACTAACAATGATCCGTAATCCACTCAGTATTCGAGCGTTTTAGATCTAGCGGTTACTGTCGAAAATGAGCAGAGTTCAAGTTCTCCGCTTCTCTCCTTGTGCTTTCTTTTCCTCTCACCCTTACACGTGGCATCCTTTCACTCGTTTCGACGCTCGGCTGTGACGTCTCAAGAGCATCACAGTTCAGAGTAAAAGTCTGAACTGTGATGAGTTAACTACGCCTCAGGAAGAAGTCAACAGCGTCTCACAATCGCAAATCCCTACAAGTGGATTTATATGTCAAGCCACAATTGCTTGAGGTTAGAGTGAAGAGTGGAGCGCTCGCAGCATTAATTACAGCTTCTTTTCTACACTTTCACAGTGAGATCTTTTAGAGGGTAATGAAGCCTTATGAGTATACTGCAGGTTATAAAATGTAGCTGTCAAGATTCCTGCATCTCAGCACACGGCGTGGCTGCTGCAGGCGTTTGTTGTTACATCGTGTTCATCGGTTTATGTTCCGTCTCGGCTGCAGTCGTGTCACTAGTTTGTTATTTCGTAATGTGTGCACATGTTGTGTGTTAATACGCTTGTCTCATCGAAAACAACATGTCAGTTCAACGTTTTGTATCTTACCCAGGGTTTAGTTATTTGCGTTCTTCTTTAGATTTTTGTCTGATCTATAGATTTGGATACGTTTGAGATAACACTGACTGTCACTCTCATCTCCCCTGCTATTGTGTTTTATGGAATTGCAAATGCACTTGACACGACTGGTCTTGAAAGAAGTGTTACAGAACAGCTGACCTCCGTGTCTTAAAATAACAACTGACTGTTGCCGTATGTATTATTTCATAGTTTTGAAAAAATCCAGGATTTTTCTAGAATGTAGAAAATAAATCAAATTTGTGTCCAAACTTTTGACTTTATATATAAAAGCTATATCTATTAAACACATTTAACCAACCAACTAACCTAATCAATTACTAAAACAACCAAACAGCCTGAACAATTAAGCAACCAACAAAACAAACAAACAAACCACTTAACCAACCAACCTAACAGTTAATCAACCAACCATCCAACTAACTAAATAGTTAGCACACAAACCAATAAACCAAACAAACATCATTTGGTAATAAAATGAGTATATTATACAAGTCTAAAGCATTAATAACCAGGTTTAAGTATTCTTAAAGCTGGCTCATGTAATTTACAATAATTCATTAGCATGATGTTGGTTCCTTCAGATTCACTTTTTAACTCACAAGTGAGATTTTTTCATAGTTTTTTAAATCTTGAACCACCAACCAACCAAATCAATTAACCAACCAAACAAACAAACAATTAACCAACCAAACAACTAACCAAATCAATTATCCAACTAACCAAAACAACTTACCAACCAAACATTCTGTAGTATTAAAATGCTATACCAACCCTTATACAAACCTCAAACATTAATTACCTTGTTTAAGTATTCATAGAGCTATCTAATGAAATTTCCAATTAAATGCTGGTTAATTAATTAATGTAATGGTGGTTCCATAACATTAACTTTCATTCCAGGAGACTGAGCACTTAAGCATTTGAACTCACAACCTTGTCATCACTAAAAGAGAACAGTTGTTGCTGTGTGTACTGTATGTAGCACATGCCAGCAAATCAAAGCCATATCTTGAATAACACTTCCTCTTTTTCTTTCTTGGCTGTTTAGATGACACAGGAGCAGTATATTTTGGCGTCCCAGCCGAGCGCCCTGCAGAGGCCGGGTTGTCCTGCTCCATACCCAGTGGGCATCTATGGCTGGCGTAAACGCTGCCTCTACTTCTTCATCCTCCTCCTCCTTGTCACCATGATTGTCAACCTTGCACTCACCATCTGGATCCTGAAAGTCATGAACTTCACAGTGGTGAGTAGCACTCTTTGTCTTACCGGTCTTTGTCTTTATTATGACCTTTTCTTTTCCTGGAAAGGAAGCGTCCCAGCTGGTTGTTGCCTACAGAAATTTCCGTCCCACATTTTCTTATGGAACATGAAATATACATATGATTGAATGAGTTACTGCAATCTGCTGCATACTTTAATGTGTGTTTTTTTTTTTTAATAAACACACTTGACGAAGCTCATGAAAGGCTAATATTTAGGTCAGGTGTCGAGTCAGGGGTTTAACCATCTATCAAACAATCCAAGAGTGTCTAGAAGGCACCTAATTATCATCTAATTAAAACTGAAATTAATAAATTGTTGGCAAAGGTGATAGAATGTTCAGCATTAAAAAATAATCAGTTAATCAGTGACAAGGAAGGAGAAGCTTGTGTTGCTGAGAATGGGAAGATTTTGTGCTCTTCAAGATGGCAGGATTATAGTCTGGTTAGAAACAAGAGCTTAAACACATTGAGGCAGGATCAAAACATTCTGGCTCACAGTAGAGTAGGACTGTTGGGAATAGGTTGTTGTAGAGTCCAGGCTGCATGTAGCATTTGTTATTTTCTGCTACCTCTTAGTATATCAAGAGCAGGGAAAGTAATGTTGGCTGTACAGACTTGTAGATCTTACATTATAAGAGGGATGTTTCAAGTCTCAAGGGTGTAGAACTGGGGTTGGGTTGGGAGCAGATGATTTAATGTTTTAGGAGAGGTTTGGTTGGGAACTTAACCGTAAGCCCAATTAGTAGATCTCTGTATGAGGATGGAAGATTTTGGCCCAATCAGTAGACCACTCCATGAGGACAGGAGATTGTGCCCCAAATTATGTTGCCTGTAGTAGCTTGTAAAGCTTAGATCGGGACCAGGACGTTTGAAGCCTTGAGATGGCAGGATTGAGAGCTTGAAACCAAAGGAGCCAAAGATTGTAGACCCTAGATCAAGAAGACATTAGCGGGAGTCGGAATGGTATTTGTGCACGAGTCCAGGGTAGGATATGGATGGTTGCAGGAGATTTTTGACTTTAGACTGAAAGCACGATATTCTCTTAATTTGAAACATCAGGAGTGTAATCTGGTTTTGTCGATCTCTGGAAGAAAGCAGGACTTTGTGGAAGGCAGAAGATGTTTGCAAGAGCCATGTAAGGTTTCCTAAGGTTTTAAAAGAGCAAATATCCTGTACCATCTAGGATACAACACTCGTTCTTGAGGTTCAGTCGCTTTTTTTTTTTTAAGTAACTAAAGATACAAAAGGTGTAAGGGTACGAGAAGCATTTGCACTCTCATAGGTGCATTTAAGAACCCTTTTTATGGTGTCTGTGGTCAGGATAGAGCGAGAGGGTTGGATGCAAAAGCAAAAGGGTTGGATGAACACATTTGAAACGTCTCTATGTTTGAACGATTTAGCGATCAAAAGCTTTCAGGTCATAAGGAAGTGATTTACTTGTTAATTCCAGGATGGTGTAATGCGTTCATAAGAAAGACAAAGATTTGCTTTTGTTGTTGCGGCCAAAAATGACCCAAACGTAGCGAGGGATGAAGTATGCGACTATAATGTGGCAGCTGCATGAGGCGAAAATGTGCTTTCAGGACCGCGCATTTGTGCAATTTCAGAAAAGAAGCAGAAATCCCTTTGGCCTTTTCAGCCTTGTAGCCCCATAATATCCTCCATCTGCCACCAGGGTGAC
>JAQMYG010000013.1:1660285-1672390 GCA_030014215.1 Clariallabes teugelsi
TGATCACGTGACGCTCGGCGTCAAAACAAGAAGCGCGTGTGTGATACATGATACTCGGTGCTCGTAAACCAAGACAACGCTCATTTTCCAAGTCAAAATTAATTAAATATCTTTGCTCGTCTTGCGGAACACTCGTAAACCGCGTTACTCGTAATCCGAGGTTCCACTATATTGTTGTTTTCCTGATTTTTATTTGAGGTTTTATAATGAAAAGCAAATGAAGAACTGATGCACGGATTCACCTTTAAGTTGGCTCTTAGTCTCTTCCTGTTTGCGGTGGTGATGGACAGGTTGACAGATGAGGTTAGACAAGAGTCCCCATAGACTATGATGTTTGTGGATGATATTGTGATCAGCAGCGAGAGTAGGGAGCAGTGTGAGATGGGTGTAGAGAGGTGGAGGGATGCACTGGAGAGAAGGAACAAGACAGAGTAGATGTGTGTAAATGAGAGAGAGGGTGGTGGAAAGGTGCAGTTGCAAGGAGTAGAAGTAGAGAAGTTGAAATATTTAGGGTCCAAAGCAATGGGTAGTGTGGTGGAGAAGTGAAGAAGAGAGTGGAGGCAGGGTCGAACGGGTGGAGAAGAGCAGCAGGAGTGATCTGGGACAGAAAGGTTTCGGCAAGAATAAAAGGGAAAGTTCACAGGACTGTAGTAAGACCAGTTAATGTTGTACTGTTTGGAGACGTCACTGCTGACAAACAGACAGGAAGCAGAGCTGAAGATGCTGCGGTTTGCTTTGGGAGGGACAAGAATGGACAGGATTAAAAATTAGTATATTAGTATGAGTATAAACGGTGCTGGCTTGGGGACAAGGTTAAAGAGGCCAGATTAAGATGGTTTGGACATGTGCAGAGGAGGGATGAGGGATATATCAGGAGGAGACTGTTAGAGATGGAGCTGCCAGGCGGGAGGGGAGGAGGAAGGACCAAGAGGATGTTTATGGATGCCGTGAGGGCGGACATGCAGGAGGCTGGAATAACAAGGGAAGATGTGGTAGACAGAGTTAGATGGAGACGAATGGTCCACTGTGTCGACCCCTAACTGAAGCAGCTGAAAGGAGAAGATGAAGAAGTTGTACAAGTTTAAATGCGAACAGGGGTAGCGGAATGAAGGACATTTTTCTTAGTATGTCGGTTTGAAGTCGTATAACATACAGTAACTTTTCAGTGTGACTGCATGGCAGATGGCAAGACTTTCTTTACTTATTTTTAGGTAGAGTGCCTATGATGTCCTATTTGGTGTTTTGTGGTGTTACAATTTGCGATTTCGATAGAGATAATGTTTGTTGTCTCAAAGAAATACAGAATAAATTTCTTACAGGTTTTAAAGTATTAAAGGCTACTAAACATATGGAATAAGCACTGACGCGCGGTGTAGCTTCCAGTCCGGTCCAGTAGGAGGCAGTAATGCACCAACTGCTGATGAAGAAGAAGCGATAATCTTGCAAATCTATCTTAGTATTTTGCGAGTACTTTGCAGAGGATGTAAACCGTTTATATTTTTCCACGAAAGCCGTCACACTTTTGTAAGTATTGACTTTTGCAATGATGTACGTTTACGTAAATAATACCTTACAATCCTGCATCGATTCTGAATTTGAATTTAATTAATCAAACTGACCTTTTTTGTAGGTAATCTGAGACTGACGTTTGATAGATTTGTTTAAGATCAAATCAAGAAAACGTGATTTCTAGCTAACAGTGACAGTAATGGCGGCCATATTGGAGACAGTCACGTTGGGAATGGGTTTTTACACAGAAACACACACTTGTGCAGCAGAGGAGCAGCAGACGCCGGAGTGATGGCTTTACTCTCTCTCTCTGGAGATTAATTACAGATGGACAGAGCGAGACAGCGAGAGAAATTGAGAGATTTGAAAAGGGATTTTCCGGCTTTATTGCTCACCGGAATTTGCACAGGCGGCGGAAACGGGTCGGTGCTGTACTGGGATGTATTGCTACCCACACTATCATGTCACATTTCCCCGTCTCATCATCACTGACTTACACAAATCCAGCACTTCATTGTGACGGATATGGGAAAATAATATGTTTTGGCGCCCCATGTCAGAGATTCCACTAAACAGAAATATCAAAAGGTAGCGCACGGCATCGATCAGTAAATATTGTGAAGAAGTGTTTGGTGTCCCATCTCTCACACACACACACACACACACACACACACACACACCTCTACAGGGAGGTGCCCGAGGGACAGCGAGCCGTGTTCGATTCTCATTTTCAAAATGCCATGCGCTCCACTGTAAAGATGCAGAAGATAGCATCAGTGCCCTCCAACCACAGTCAGGACGTTTCAGCTGAGGTTCTCGCCTGTCAGTGTCATGCTGTCTCGCTGGTTAAATGCCAGCATGAAACACATTTACAGAAAACCTGACAAGGACAGGCCATGCTAATATTAACCGATAACAGAATGTGTGAAAATATATCAGAGTTTGACTGAGAAGGGCAACAAATCCAGTTTATTTTCCATGTTCATGCACGACACCGACAAGGCAAAGGTGTTTTCTGTGTGTGTGTGTGTGTGTGTGTGTGTGTGTGTGTGTGTGGTCCGTGCCTGTGGTGGTCCGACTCCTGGTTTCTCAGTTCAAGTATAATAAAAGGAATCAGCGTCAGAGTCACAACAGTCGCACTTCTTCATCACACCACCATGTTTTGGGTTTTTATTTTATTCTTTACCTGTTACAAACTCTCCAAGCTTTGATTCTTGCCAGTTCAGCTCCAAGGTTTCTACCGAAGGTTTAAAGATGTCGTTTCAAAGACTCTGATTGCCTTTGATAGCAGTTTCGCAGCTCTGTTTTATTATGCTCTTGTCCTCCTGAAACAGACGCACACGCTCCGAGAATACCGATGCGCACTTTCCTCCTGCCTTTGTCTCACACTCGAACACCTTGTCTAGCGTTCCGTAATCTTCACCTTTCCCTCTCCAGACATTCTGATCCTCATCCTTCTTAGAGACAACGACAGTTGTCTGCTCTTTCGCTTTCCCTCACTCCTGATCACATCTTCAGCTGTTAAATTGCTCTGTATCACGTCCTGTGTCTCAGGGTGTCTCTGCGATGCGCTGACACTTTAGTCTTTTATTGTGTGTCTCTCTCTCTATAACTCAGGTTTGTCTTCCTGGTCAGTTTTCCGTCTGGATGATTATTGTACAAGGGGGTTGATTGGCATGAAGGGAGATGCGATAAAGAACAATGGGGAAAAAAGTCTCGTTTAATATCATCTTGTCCTCTTTTTTTATGACTGCAAAAGGACTGTTCTGTTTTGCAGAACCATATTTCCACCTTTCTTTCTTAAGATTCCGTCTCGCCGCTTCATTTCTTTTTCATATTTCATCAAGATCCATATGCGAAGCTTTTTTCCGGAAAGCCAGACTATTTTTTGTGTGTGTGGGGGGGGGGGAGGGAAATTTCACATCCTGCCATTTCGCCATCTCTGGTGGCGTGACATAGCTCATCTATCTGCGATACAGTCCCATCCGTCATCCTGAAGGCCTGAAGCTCTGTCTAAAAAGGGTCCGGGGAATAAGAAAGCAAAGGTTAGCTGCAGGAATCCCAGTGGTTAATGTTAGCATTGGACCGAGCCAGGAGTCAATATCCAGAACTGTAGGGACAAGGGAAAGGGCGCACTGAGACTGAGTGATAAATCACACGGCACACACAAACATCAACAGAGCCGGGCACCAGGAGACGTTGACAAATCGATAACGCGCCAACGCGCTGCTATGATCTCCAAGGAGAAATCTTTCTCTCTGCGAGCCTCCTGTCATCACCAAACTTTTTTTTCAGGGTCGGAGCAATTTGGAGAGGTGCCCAAAGTGATGACATGGAACCCAAAGACGTGAAGTATGCCTGGTTCCTCAAGAGGTTTCCAATACGGTTGCTGAGCAAAGATCTAACAAAAGGTTTTAAGAACCTGAGGAACCCTTAGACAAAATTCTCGGTTAGTGCACCGTGCCTCCTGAGAGACCAGTCCAAAGATTAGGAGGCTTCAGAACGAGACTTGAAACTGTCACGGGTAGGAAGCACTTTGTGTTCTACAGTACTGTATATGCATACAGTAGAAATGTTAATATTTCCTCAGGAGAAAACTCCAGTCATGCACCGTATTCTGAAGGAACCCTTACTTAGAACCTGTGCTGGCAGGAAAACCATGTAGTACAGTAGCTTTAATGTTTCCTCTAGGAAGCGGTTATACATTCCCCAGTGGGATGCCTGAATGACCTTCTAAAAAGGTTGTTGTATACAGTATATAAGCAATATCAACTTGAAAATAATACATTTTCTTTTTCTTAATTTATTTCTTAGTGGAAACCTCAAGAAATAAAAAAGTGCTGAGATGGCAATAAAGAACCAGAACCAAAAAAGCATTAACATTACTAAATATATCCAAAAACAGCGGACTTGCTTTCAATTCTGAAACAGGCGAATGGCTAGAAGTTTGAGCTAGCATTCTAGCGAGTTCGCGCCGTCTGTCAGCCTTTTTTTTGCCACCTCTAAAATCATCTGTAATGCCTCATCATCTCTGAGCTGGGGAAAATTAGTTTCACATTGCGCTGACACAGAGTTTTCCTTTTGTCTGGAAATGGTTACACAGTAAGGGAGGAAGCACAGCTCTGTCCTCTGCTTGGACGTGATTAATGTGTGAAGCTTGCTTCTTTCTATTTCAAGTGGCGTTCCAATGCTATTGAGGCTAAAGCGTCAAACCAGGAGTTTAGCACTGATATTTATAGTTTAGGACGGGAGACAAAACAAGAATGTTATAGGAAATGTTATAGAAATGTTACTCGACTACTAAATATATGACTAAATATCCGCAAAAAATGTTGGGGAAGTTGAGTTTGATACTTGTTCAATTCTGGACCCTGGTTATACAGTGTGTTCATGATTGTGCGGGTTTCTGCAACTTATCCTAGAAACATGCCAGTTAGTCAATTATCTCGGTGGGACCTGCACAAGCTTTCCAGCTAAACCCTTAGTGCTTAATTTCTAGAGCCGGTTCTGAGTCAAACGGTTAAGGATCTAGGTTAATACCAGAAGGTCGCTGCCTTTGAGCAAGGCCCTTAACTCTGTCTGCTTTAGGAGATGCTGGTCTATGGTGCACTGACTCTGTTACAAAAGGAATCTTAATCTTGGGTAAGACAGGCTGTCTGTCTCCAGGATGCCTTCCAATGGACTTCCAATGGACTTCCAATGGCCTTTTTCTGGCTACCAAGGCCAGGAGAACGTACTGCCTGAAGATGATGCTGCTTGAAGAGGCTAGCACTGTCTCCTTGCACACCTTCAGGGTCAAAGGTTCGATTCCGACCTCGGGATCTGTGTGCATGGAATTTGCATTCTCTCCCCATGCTTGGTTTTCTATTGCTTGGTGGGCTTCTTCTGGGTACTCCGGTTTCCTCCCACACCCTAAAGATATGCAGATTAGGCTAATTGGTGCTCCTAAATTGCCCGTAGTGTGTGTATGTGTGTGCCCTGCAATGGATTGGCATCCCATCCAGTGTGTTCTTTCAAGCACTCTGCTTGTTCTTTGCCGAACGCGAGAAAAAAAGCGTACTTCTATTGTACTTCTAAAAATGAAAAGGGTGAATCCGTCAAAGCAGACACCCGGAGGTCAGGCGAGATGTTGGTGTTGAATGACGGCGATAAGAAAGTATGCTTATCTATCGGTAAAATGAACTGGGTAGGAGGAAGACTAGGATGATGAGGAGGAGGAGGAAAAGAAGGAGAAGGAGTAGGAGTGTGGGGGCCATCTGTGGACTTGAGATATTTATACACTTTGTTTGTGAGCGTGCTGCGCCGGAGACCCTGAAACAGAAAATCGATGCTTTGATTGAATCTCTGGGTTGAAAAGGCCTTAGGGGAGAGATTCCACCGAGAGAGAAATCGAGGAGAAAAATGGAGGATTGTTAAGTCAATAGATTCATTTTTTTATTTATTTATTTTTGGTAAGTTGTTAATTATCCTGTGATACCTGGTCTACCGGGACGTACTGAGGTCGAATCCAGATATACGTGTGTAGGTAAATACGATATCGACTGCGACGACAGGTGTTGTTTCACGTAATGCAATATCGATAACAATATATTAACGCGATGATACAGTTTTCTGAGTGGTATTCATATTGTCAGGTGCTTTCATAACTCATGTGAGCAAATGATAAATGTATAGTATTAGCAAGCACACCAAGCGAATCAAAGGGCCTGTGTGCTGCCCAGTCACATGGTTTTAGTTGCCTGGAAACCTAATTTAGTCAGTTTCATAACAATGTATAGTGAGACAAGACGTGCATCGATAACAGCATCAGCTCGACACTTCCACTGCATCGCCTGTATTTTTCAACGTATTTTCATTTGTAGTAGAGAGGGGTTTGTGGCATGTGTTTTGTCTTCTTTGTGTGTGCGCCATAGATTGAGTTCTGCACCCGAGAGATTAGTTCCAGATTCTAATTGTGACTGAATTGGAGCTACATTTTCTCTGGAGGTCATTTGGGAATACCTGGCTGTGCCGTGCCAGATACACACACACATACACACACACATATACACAACAACCTCACTTTATTGAAATGCTAAAGAACAAGGCGTAGGGTAGGGTGGTAAAGGAATAAATAAAGATAAAATAAGACTAACAAAGCAGTCCTCTACATGTTTTAAAGCTACATACAATGAGCGTTCAAGTCAAAGCAGGACTTTTGACTGTGCAGAAGACAATTCTGAGAATAAAAACTCCCTTTATTTTTCTATATAATCCCTTCTTACACTAATGCACTTATACCAGTGTTTCACTAGTGCTTGGATCCCATCAAAGTACAATGTTTTCTCAGTACGTCAGAACCATGAGCAGACTGTCTGATTCACGTCTTGGAGCGAGGTTGTGGGGGATGTGGCAATAACTTCCAACCGAATTTTTGTAATGTGCAAGTGGTGTGTGTACATTTCCCACCGACAGATGCGTCTCTTCTGCAAGACCTTGGTGACGTCGATTTTTGACGATCTGGCGTTCCATCTGCTGAATGTTCACGGAAACTATTGTACTGGGCTCTGAGCCACCAGGATCGCCATTCATGGACGTACAGCCTTCTTTAAAACGTTTGCTTCATTCAAATGTTTTACTGCGTCTGAGAGTCTTGCGCTTGAAATCTTCTGTTAACATCAATTGCTTTTACGCCTTTTTCGTCAAGAGTCCCGTTTTGACTTGAACGCCCCTCATACAAATAAACTCATAACAGTGTCAGCTATTTTCGATCTGCCCTGGAGTCCTAAGAATAAAAAAAACACCATAACTCTGCTCAGAAGCTCATCATATCAATGCATTCTCATAACACTTTTTTCTCATAACAATTGTTGACCCCATGGGTCAGCATTCATAAAGTTCCCTGGAACTGAAAATCAGAAGTTATTAGTCAAGTGACCTGAGAGTGAGAAACCTACACTGTGCATACAAAAATATCCAGTTCTGTTTTTTCGCTCTTGCTGTAGGTTGGAGTCTCCGACGCGAACACTGACGTTGGAAGCGCCGAAAGGTGTGGAGGTGAATGCAGGAGTGGGGGAGTTCAGAGCATCCTGCAGGAAAGAGCTAACTCTGGAGTCTTCTGAAGGAGAGGTAAGTAGTTTATAAGTGCTGATACACAAAAGATCGCTCTTTGTCTACTCAGATGTTGAAGGTTCTTAAGAATTGGAAAGTTAGCCCTGGAATCTGAGTTCCAGCTGTTTGCTGGTGTTTAATTTCAATTAACAATCAACGCATCCATTATTTATATCATGTTCCTGAGTAGGGTTCCTGAGAGTAGGGCACTAGGTAGGGTACACATCATTGGGCACAAGCACACATACTCACACACATATCGGCAATCACAGGCTTCCTCACAGCTCAAGGGTTCTTGGTTTGATCCTGAGCTTGGTTTGCTGTCTGAGGTTCCTACAGATTTCCCCCCGAGTTCTCCAGGTTTCCTCCTACTGTATCTCCCCCGAGGTGAATTCCTGACTCTGAATTACTGTTAATTGTAAATGTGCATGTGATTTGTGCCATCTGATGGACTGACATACCATCCAAGATACATTGTGCCCAGTGTTTCTGGGAAAGTCTCCAGTTCCACCAACACCCTGACTAGGATTCAGCAGATACTCAGGGTGAATAAATGAATATGTGCTCTAGTGGTGCATTTGGCAGAGACCCCCAGGTTAGCAGCATTTGCCAAAGACAAGGAGGCGTATATTTGCTGAGAAATTGAATAAAAAAATATCTGTTTATTTTTTTCTTGGTATTTTTGCTGCCCCACTTGGCTAGGTGTATTGTTCATTTGTCTTGCTTTTAATTAGCAGCAAATATGACCTAATCCCTTTCTCATTGTTGATTCTCAAGAGAATAGGACATGTAACACTTTCCAGAAAGTGCATTCATGCTGTTTTATCTGTCCTGTCCAATTGGTGTCTGAAAACCAATAGATAGACATATTACTAGCTATTTCTCAGAATCAGTTAGAGGTATCTTGCTTACAAGGTCCACAACTGTATATATCGTACAGTACGTTCAAAAAGTGCCTCCATAGGGAGCCGCGTAGGGTAGGTCATGGGAAAATATTCGTTTATGAAACTCATTATTATTCTCACTTATGTATTTATTTATTAAATCTCACACAGTATCATGATGTGGTATTCTTGTCTCCGGAAAAGCTGCTTGAAATTTTCCACAAACTAAATCTGTGTATTTATCACCAGCTTTAAAAATGTGCTCCACTAGAAAAAGTTCTTCCATGGTTGATTTTCACACAAAAAGAACAACGTACAACAGAATGGTGGAGCCAAAAAAAAAAAGACCTGTACATGGCCGCCGTGGAGAGACTTTCTGAAATCACCGTACAACGAATTGTGTGTTTGTTGTAAGAACGTAATTTCATTCTAAAGTATTGGGATGTGGAATCTGACTTGGAAAAAAAACATCTGATTTGTTCAGGTATTGTAAGGGATGCGATTGGTGTGCTAGTTGGTGGCCTCATTGGGGAAGGAGAAGGTTTATAGTCCTCAATTTTTTATCATCTTGTATTTTGTACAATATGTACAACTGTGCTGAGTAGAAGTAAAGCTTGTTCCTTAGGGCAAATATTACTCAAGTATAAGTAGAAGTCTTCTATTTACTTGTGTACTTGAGTAACAGTAGAGCACTGGAAAAGTCTGGGGATTGCATTCACGTTCGACCTGTAATCATTTATGGTGACAGTTAATCAAGGATAACCAGATTGTTATCTATTACCTGTGCATCATTCTAACAAGGGGCATTTTGTACCCAGAAGGCTGCGCTTGTTGTATATTGTTATTCTCATGGTTGGGAATTGGAGCAATCAGGATACAAATCGGACTAGCCAAGATATAGAACGCAGTCGGCCTTGGAGGTCATGCGAATTTGCTCAAGCTCTCACTGGATGTGGACGATTGCACAGCCCTGGAGTTCTTATTATTTGTTATTTTGAGTGATGCCATTCAAGCGTTTATATCTGTCGAGAGTCGGCCAGTTAATACACTCCAGGGACTCTCCAGAAATCGATAACCTGATAATGAACGAGGATTCGAAATTGAACAAATGCTCAAGTGGAGCCTTGGGTTAGAAGATATATAGCGAGCAACCTTAGTGGAAAGATTTGAGTTCTCCTGGGCGAATCAGATTTTCTTTTTTAATCTTTGACATTTTTATGCTGATCAGTATTTCCTAGAGTTAATAAAGGTTCGAGTTAGAGTGTGAGTTTTTGGCTATAGGGTCTGTGCTCTTGCTGGTTGGGAAAGATGGATTCTGTTAGGCTAGAGATTTAGATAATTGAACATGAAGAAAGTTAGCGCTCTGCTCAAACTCTCTGGCAATCAATGATGTTATAGTCAATGAAGAGTCTCAGTGGAGCAGGCGCACTAATGGAGGACACATGTAGCTACTGAGAGAAAACAATCCCTCGAATGCTATCAGCGACAAAACTGGATCAAAAGTGCACCTATGCACTGTATATTTTTAGAAATGAGGGTAAATCAGGTAAAGTGGTTCGATCTGTACTGTACATTTAAGAAAAGAAAGAAAAGTGCTCATACTTAGCATTCAGCTAAGCTACGAGGGAATGCCGAGACAAGCAGTTTGAGCTTATCGCGCATCAAAGGTGGTTAGTTTGCAGTGTTATGACAGCTAGTTTACAAGGTCATACATAAAATTATGAACCGTATCAGTACGAGCCAGACCTGTCTGTCTTTCTGTCTCTTTGTGTGTGTTCTGCTGCCAGTGTACATCAAAGCTGTCAACGCTCCAGGACTCGTGAGACGCACCCGTGCATACTTTCTGCGCTCGTCCTCCTTTACAGCATCTGATTCAGTTTAATGAAAGGAGCAAAGATGAAGTGTTACTCGTAGCGAAGAGTGGTTAGAGAAGAGGCCGTGGTTGTTAGTGTATGGTGTCATGCTAAGCCATGCAGGATCGCGTAAGTGTTGTACTTTCTACAAGAGCTAGCAGTTCAAGTACAAACAAATCAACAACAGATTTAACAGAGCTGGATTCTTACATAACAGGTCTTTGATCGAGGATTTGACCCCCAACTGCGAGCTTAGAAAATCTTTAATGTTTAAAAGTTTTTTTTTTTGGTAAAAGTTCTTTTAAATCAAACCTGACTTTACGTTAGCATCTCAACATACAATATATCGCTAGAATTACAGCCAGCAATCTGTCTCTACAGTTTCTACAGATTTACAAGCACTTCATTTTTCCCCCCACAGCTAAAATAATGTATTTAAAGAGATTAAACCTAGTGTGAATGTATTTCTATCTGCCAAACCTCCTTACGCCTAACTGAGCGTCGCCATCTTGGAATTGTTCTCTTTGCTTCACTTTCCCTTGCTTTATAACTGCCCGGGCTATTTAATTAACTCCCAGCAGCCTGAGCAATACATCATGCTGTCCTGTCAACTTCCCGTAAAAAGGAGCTTTTTTTCTTCTTCTTCTTCTTCTTCTTCTTCCCTTTCGCCACGGAGATAGCAGGCGTTCGTTTAGTCTCGCACAATGCCGGAGAGAACTACATGCTGTGATATGATAGAGAAGTCACCGGCGGCGAGGCTCAGTGAAAGCGCTTTTGAAACGTCTGTCCGATCCTCTCACAGGCTGAATTTGTCAAGTCTCCCTCTCTCTCTCTCTCTCTCTCTCTCTCTCTCTCTCTCAAGCATAACCATACTGTAGGTGCACTCGATGGCTTATCCAATGAGCCTCCCCTCGCTCTTTAATTCCACCGAGCAGGCTTCAGAGACGTGACAAGACGAAAAAGCAAAAAATGTGACGGGAGGAAAAAAACCCATTCCTGTCAATTCGGAGAGATGGACAGAACGAGGTGTCTCGTAAGGTCCGGATGGTGAGCTAAATCGGCGCAGACAGCGGCTTCATTCTTTTAAAGGTGACGTTTAAAGTCTGTGAGTTTTAGCGGAGAGAATTAAAGAGAGCAACGTGTCCTCGTGTTGAGCTCCAGGCTGCCCATTACAATCAGCAAGGGAGATATGGGATGGGATGACAGCCTGTTGAAGAGAGAGCGAAATGCAATCAAGGGGGATGAGACAGACATCAGGTAATGAAGATAAAGCAAGAGAGATGAAGAGATAGAGAAAAAAAAGTGAAAGAGAGAGAACAATACTGAACCGGTAAAAGCTTTTCTTTTCATGCTCAGTGTCTATGGTTTACATTAACTGTAGACATCTCACAGTTTATTTGTTTGTGTAAATCCTAAACCGAAGCAACCAGAATCTGTGGTCAAATGCACTTGCTGATGTGCACCACTCTCACTCATTCACTATAGCGCTTATCCTATACTGGGTCGCAAGAGACCTTGAGAGTATCTCAGGGGCCTCGGGTATTAGGCAGGGTACAGCCTGGATGGGGTACCAGTCCTGTCGCAGGGCACAAATTGGGAATTTTGCAAATGCTAAACAACCTAATCTGCACGTCTTTGTACTGTGGGAAGAACCTCCAAAGGGAACCCACAAAGTAGAGACCTGCGCGGGACGGTTTTTTCAGTCCCGCTCCCGCAAGATTCTGTCCCGCTCCCGCCCGCTCCCGCCCGCTCCCGCAAAAATATATATT
>JAQMYG010000013.1:1672490-1683254 GCA_030014215.1 Clariallabes teugelsi
CCGCCCGCACCCGCATTCACCCATCAAATCTTGTCCCGCGCCGCACTCCGTGCGCTGGGTCCCGCGGTACTCCCGCGGGAGTGCAGGTCTCTACCACCAAGCATAAGGGAGAACATGAAGGCTCCACACACACACACACACACACACACACACACAGAGACCAGAGGCAGGGATTGAACCCTAAACATCAGAGGTTCGAGGGTAAAGTTAATAAAGTCACACAGGACAAAGAATAAGCAGAAGAGCCACTCGTCATGGCACACTTGCTTTGGAATCACCCATGGCTCCAAGCCTCCAGGTCTGTTTAGTTTGGCAGCATTTGTTACAAGCGTTTTTTAGTAATTATCTGACACACTGAGCCTGCCCCATTAGCATTCACGAGCTAATGTACAAGCTACCCCTCAGCATTATATCAAACGCATTAGTATCCGCTCGCGCGTGTTAAAGAGGCACCGACATGCTAGCAGAGAAATACTAGCAGGTGAGAAAGAACGAATTTCACCAAAGTCAGCATGCTACGTTCCCGACACAGGCTCGCTCCCCTGCTTCTCAAGTGAGAGTGATTAATTGTTTCCTGTGAGCCCAGGCAGCAAACACGTACACAATTACCCAAGATCCTGATTTCCGTTCCGTCCGCGCTGACAGCCAAGTTCCTTACGAAACGCGTTCCTTAACTACCCGCTAGGCCAAGTTATTAAATTAGTTAAGCTGAGCGTTAAAAATCTTCGTCTTCCTGCTGAAGAAAAGTGCCAGGGTGAAGTCTGCACTTTCAACCCTGGTGTAAGAAAGAAAAGAAAGTCAGCTCTCGCTCGGTGTAGAGCGTCCCTGCGTATCCGTTTCAAGGACTTAATTATAAGGAAGCTGAGTAATTAAAGCTTAGCGCTGCTAGCTTTTGAATTCTGCTGCTGGAGCGTTAAAGTGCGAGATAAACATGTCTGAACGACTGAACAATCTCTGATCCTCTAAAGAAAGCTGTAAAGCAGCGACGTGTAAAAGCGGTACAGCTGCGGGGGAATTAAAAAAAATTATTTTATTTAAATCCTCTTCTATTAAATTCAGTCTCACGGCAGCATGCTAGTAAATCCATGAACTGTTTAAGACAGATAAGAAGCAAATTAGCTACATGACGTGGTACATTTCACAGAAATGTGTTTTAACATTTAAATTTAGAAGTCTGACATGATGAAATGCTGAAGGACTAAAGGGCGGTGTCTTGATTACGACGCCGCTTGCTGGAGAACATGCTAACGTAAACGTTCCAACAAGGTTAGGCTTTCACGTTTAAAGAAACGATGTTCTAAAAGCAGCACGGTGCTTCCAAGTGTTTTGCTACAGTAGCTTTTCATCAGCTGCGTGTCGCCGCAATGTCATAGAAACATTAACCAAAATGAGGACCAAAACATTCAGAAAACTTTTACAATTGTTTCTGGAGCATCCTTTTAATACATTGATCGAGGTAGCAATTTTACAAATCCAAGAATCATTGCAGGCTGCGTTCACACCCGAGTCTAAATCAGTTCAAAATAGATTGTTTTTTTCTTTGGTTGCTTCAGAAGAGCAACATAACTGTGTTTGGTGCTGTCTAGATCAGATCTACATCATGTTTAGGTTGATTCATCTCCTGTTTGTGAGTTGATTCCGAGTCGACTTTCCTTGCTTCCCCACGATTCTATTCAAATGACGCGGACACTTTTACAGAACGTTAGCGTCTGCATCGTCGTTTCCTATCAAGACATGGAGTTAAATATCACTGTGCACACCTGAGCACCCCACCGCTTCCTCGCTTCCTCTGTCTGGGTTTGATTAACCTCCCCACCCCAAACCAAGCGGGCCTAGCAACAATATCATAAGAACGCGCAGTTTGTTTTCACTTTGGAAAAGGGCCGATAATCGAGCCACGTTTACTTGTATGTGCGTGTCTTTGGAAAATGGCATTTCCTCCTGTCTTTGGGATGGTGCAAGGTCACGTGACTCAGGCATCCAGGCATTTCAGCTGTTTAATGAAGCATGTAACTTGCCGTCATTTGTTACCCGTGCCTGTGCATTGGCGCTATTTTGGGATTTGCGACCCTTTCATCTCTCGCTTCTTCTGACTCGCTTTTTTTTCTCTCCATCGCTTCATGTCTTTTTGTTGTGTTTGTTCTTTTTTCTATCAGTCCTCACACACTAATTGCCTTCACTTCATCCGTATGCGCACGCTCTTACACAAACACACATTAGCATGGTAAACAGTACGCTAGCGAAGCGCATTTCATGCCCATGTGCATGAGCGCTAGGCATTAATGAGTGCAGATCCCTCCGCTGGGAGACTTTAACTCTCGTCGTAAAACCCACCCGAAGGGCTCCGTCGTTCCCTCTGTCGAAATGGAATCTGTTCTGTGCTTTCCATCAACTGTATTACACAAAAATGTGCAAGAAGAAGAAGAAAAAAAAAACAGTACTGCTGACACGACATTAGAAGCTGTGCGGCAAATCTGAGACCATGATGCTACCATCCCGGGGTGTAGTTAGTCGTCGTAGTCAATTCAGCATCACGTCATTTTTTTTCTTTGCAACAACATTGTGTTTGTTTATTCAATATTGCTAGCTTTTCCAATTTAGCATGAATTCAAAAACTAGCAGCAAGGTTTGTAAGCCAGCTAGCTTCATGATAAGCAAAAAGCGTGCAATAAATACAGTTCAGCCAAGCAATGAGACGGGTCAGGGGTAGCTCAGTAGTTAAGGCATTGAACTACGGTTCAGAAGGTCTCAGGTTCAAACCCCACGACCACCAGGTTGCCACTGTTGGGCCCTTGAGTAAGGCCCTTAACCCTCAACTGCTCAGATGTATAATGGAAAATGTAAGTCGCTCTGGATAAGGGCGTCTGCCTAAATGTAAATGATACAAAGCTTTTGTCATTGCTATCTTTAGCAACTACATTTAAAAAAAAAATTGTGTCAAAACAAGTTTGACACAATTTCCTCCGTTCATCACACCATGCATCGCTGATTATTTTGCTAAAACAGTCAGAACGCTGAAACTCATCTTCTCCAGATTGCCTCCGTCATTTCCAGTGAACTCTGAGACAAACGAGGGGATGAAACTGGATGAAAGCACAACAGAGCCGTGGAATATACACGGAGTGACAGATGCGACGGCTCATCTCGGGCGTCTGTGCACAGATTCTTGCTCTGCGCTTGTGTTTGGACAGACACATACCATCGATGTGGACGCCGCGCACGCCATTACTCATCATAATTAGCTTCTCGGTCTCCCTGTGAGTTATGCCGGAGATCACACATGTCCTTCAGCGTGACCTCCGCGCTCCGGAGTTCGGCTCTGATAAACATAGAAGCCATGAGCAAGAGGTGAAATTGGGGATTCGGTGTGGCTTAGCAGATAAACCCTGCTCGCTGTCGTCAGGCCGCCTGCTCGCGGATCAAGCGCTGGCGTAGCAAATAGAAACAGGAAATATGTGCTCAGAGTGTCAGAGATATCAACAACACACTCTGCTCTCTCACTGGCACAAACTAATACACACACAATGTATATATATATATACATTGTGGAAATATCAAAGCAAACACGTAGAACAAACGACTTTTCCACATGATGTCATCGATATGCTTGTCTGACCCCTCCCACTCCAATACCTTTTAAAATGATGCATTTTTTAAAAAAAATATATAATAAAAAAAAACTCATAGTCTATACCGCTTTATCCTTTATTCAGGGGTGCGGGGAGCCTGGAGCCTATCCCAGGATGTGTGCATGTGTTTAGGAGGAAACCGGAGTACCCGGAGGAAACCCACCAGGGATTTTATCGGGGCTTAGGACCGGCACTGCAGTTGCTGGGGTTTGGGCAATGGGTGGGAATCGAACCCAGGTCTTCCGCATAGCAGGCAAAAAATCAACCAATGAGATGTTTACCTGTGGCTCCGCCCTGTACTTTTTCATCATAGACATTGATGCCTACTGTTATATTCAGTAAGGACATAAATGTTGATGCTGATGCTGCCTATTATTACACACCTATAACACACCTGTGACGGCACTACCTGTGCAAACGCAGCAAACAAACAGAATTTCTTTATATATAGAGTATTAGTGTGTATCTGGTTATAATGATATTCGTGATGTCATTGGTAGAAGCTTAATTATTGTGATTTTACAGGATTTAACTCCAGTGATGAAAAGCTGAAGATGCCTCGACATGGCCATATCTCAAATTTGTGATTGTTAAGTTTATAAAATAATGTGTGTGTGTGTGTGTGTGTGTGTGTGTGTGTGTGTGTGTGTGTGTGTGTGCCTCTTTTAGATCTTTCTCAATGCCAAGTCCATCCGCATGCCGAATCTTCCACACGGTAGCGTGGACCCGCTGCTCAGCCCTGGCACCAGCTACCCGAAACACACCGTCTACGAGGTGTGTGTGTGTCCGAGCGGCAAACTCTACCTGTCCCCCGCAGACAGCGCCTCCACCTGCCAGACCACTAACAGTGTGTGTTTATGGAGCTGAGAGCGGCGTAGGGGCGTCGCCCGACACCAGAAAGGCCTTCCTTTTTTTCTTCTCTTTCCTTTTTTCTCCCCGTCATACTGTTCATCAGACGTATTCACATCAAGAACCTGACTGACAAACGTCGGAATATTATCAGATCGGACACGGAGATGATGTTTGTTTGCTTTCCCCCCCTATTTTGAATTCTTTCCATCATTCCATTGTTTTATTCTCCACATTCTTTTCCTTCCTTCCTTCCTTCCTTCCTTCCTTTCTCCCTTCAGGAATTCAGGAATCGGAACAAACTCAGCATCTTCCCAAACTGTAAATGGAGCAAAAACGTGACTCGGAGCGTATCTTTTTTTCTTTCCTCTCCTCTTGTTTTTAGTACTCCTATTTTTGTACGACCCTTTGCCCCAAGTGGATAATTCGAGGAGAGGCCGGACCAGGCTTACGGAAAATGAGCGCACGCACAGGCTCGTGCACGCTCACGGTGGGGGGGGGGGGGGTAATTGGGAGGGGTGCGTGTTTTTCTAATGAAGCGATACACAGGTGCCTTTGCTGTTGTCGGAAAAGCACACGTTCACCCGCGACCATCGTCCAATCGCAGCAGAACACACCGGAACAAAAGAGGAACGCTAATTAATTAACATTTTGGATTTGAAAAGATGAATCTATTGTAGTCCGATTTCTGTAATTTTTTTTTGTTTTTTTTTTGGACTCTACTCTTTTTTGGGAACAAAGCACAAGATTATGCCATGTATATAAGAAACTCAATAAATAATAAATATTAATAATAATAAAAAGAGAAAGTTTATTTTAAACATTTTGTATCAAAGGATGTTTGATGATTTTTTTTCTTTCAAATCTTATCATTTTTTCTCCCCAACCTCCAGCAAAAACCCCGTGGTATATTTGTGTTGCCAAAAAAAATAAGGTCACATTTTTTTCTGCTTTCTTACCATCAACCAACCAAAATCAGAGTGTCTACAAATTCTGCTTTTCTTTATTTAATTTTTGGATTGGTTCATATAGTAAAACTGTATGATCTGATGTCCTGTAAAAAAAATCATTAACAAACAAAAAAGAATTTTACATTAAAAAAAAAACATTAAAATACAATAAAAATATATCTAAATAATTATCAGTTAATTTATTTTTTACTGAAGAGCAATGTTTTATAAAAAAAAAAAAAAAAAAAATTGGTGCTTATTTTTTTGGAAGATTGTTTTTATTTATGCTTGCTTGTTTAGCGTTTTTCTGTCAAGAAAATATTTCCAAAAAAAATTTTATTCTAAAAGAAACAAGTTTAAAAATACTCAAGTTTTTCTTTAATGTTTGATAACATTTTACCTTTAATAATATGTCAGAATGTCTTTCAAAACTATATTAGGATTTGATTTTCAGTAAAACTCCATTCAGGAAAAAAAGAAAAAAAAAAACACTGATTTTTTTTTTATTCAAATATTTTAACAGCATTTTAATTAAAAATTTTTTTTGGTTGATGCTACTTTTTTTTTGTTGTAATTTCTTAGTTATTCAAAAAACAAAAGTAACAAACCTACATTCAGAATCATCAGATTTGGATTATTTGTGTCCCAAAATGAGCCTCACTAAGTTTCTACCAAATTTTAACAGCTTTTTAATAAGAAATGTAATGAGTAGATGGACAAAGCAGACACACTGGAGCAAATACTATAATATGTATTGCAGCTTTATGATGCGGTTACACTGAGTTGTAATGAGGATATGGCGAAGATAGTTAACAATAGTTAGAAGTGAGGCTTGGAGAGAGTACAAGAATAAAGCTCTGCGGCGTTTCTGTTAGGAAAGATGAGGCAAGGGTATAATTCTGATATTTTGTTGAAAAATCGTACTGTAAGTTGAACTTTATGAATATTTACTATCAAAATAACTATAAATAAATGGTATTTCTACGAAGAAATTGAGGAAGATGTGTGAAATCTTAGCAACAGACAAAAAGAATTATTATCATCAAGACGGCCATTTTTTTTTTTAAACTGTAGCATAAATAAGTGAAATAATTTTTTTCCCCCAAGCTTCAGATTTAAGGTGAACCCAGAATAATTCCAACTGGTACTATATTAACTGAGAAGTGGAATGGAATTGGGGTAATGTTTGAAACAGGTAGTGAAACTAGATTGACATGCTGATGATTTTTGTTTTCAACTAAAAAGAAGAATTCACGTAAAAAAAAAAAAAATCTTGGATGCTATTTTTTATTATTAAAGCCCAGATATTCTGTAATTCAGGGTGGAATTACTTATTCATTTTTATTCAAATATCGCCACAAGGTGACGCTAGTTTAAACCCTTGATCTTGTATGACATTTTTCATATTGTTCTTTTAATTGCTAGTAATCTCAGTGTAAATAACAGCAGCCTTGCAGCGGAGTTTGGAAAAGGTTCAGCGGGACCTCAGGGGGGAATTTCATTATTGAGAGTAAACACACTTGCAAATGCCAGCACTTTGGTGTTGCAGGTGAGAGAGCTTTATTCAAAAAGGACAAGAAGCAGTAGTAGAAAAAGAAGAAGTCTAGGATGATATTAGCACCAAAAAGTGCTTCTAGAGCTTTTAAAGGCATCTTGAATCTTGTTAAATTTATCTACAATTTCTTAAAATCATACAACACACCAAATATAAGACAATTAAGCTTATTTCTAGTAATTTTTTTTTTACTAATACTATAAGCAAAAAATCCTTGTTCTGTTGGCAAATAATTTTGATCCTTTCAAGAAAAAAAATCTTGAAACTAGCAACATGATTGGCCAATAGAACAAGAAAATGTAGGTTTAAATATTTGTATAATGTATCTAGAAATAAGCTTAATAATCTGATATTTGATTTATTATCATCCTATTTTATGGTAATTAACAATTTTTTAATTGTGCATAATTTAAATACATTTATGATAGTTTGATTAAAAAAATAAAGATAATTTTTTTTTTTTTACAAAATGTGAATAAACATTTTTGTTCTTATTTTCTTTTCTCTACAAGCTTTTGTATTGTACTGTTTTAAAATTCACTTTACATACATAAAATTTCCACTGCAAAAAAGAAAGTTTAAGCTATTTTGTATTCAAAATGATTTTATAACATCGGAATTTAACAAAAAAATTTTTTTTAATTATTTAATAACAATTATAGGAATATTTAGATATATTTTGAAAACTTGCAACATTCCATTGGTTAATATATTAATTCTTTTTTGAACATAACAAGGTAAAAACTTTAATCCCATTAATTATGTATTTTGAAATAAAAATTGTTTTAATGTTGGCATATTCTGTTGAATTTTTTAACTCATTGATGTATTCATGTGGAGTTTTCATCATAGAAGTTCAGACACCCATTTGATGTTGCTTTTCCTTTGATGTATGTATTTTATTAAACACAAACAGTTTTTTTTCTGTTTTTTTAAACCAAATTTGTTAGCAAGATGCAAAGCCTGTCAGAAAATGTTCTGATCGCATCTTAACAGAAGTGATGTTTTATAGTGAAGATGCTGCACTGTATCCAACCCCAGGATCTAAGGACGATGGACTCCTGGTCCTAATTTGTGGAGGATCTACAGCAGGAAGTTCTCCAGCAGTCTCCAAAATTCCTCCTCTTTGGTGTGAAGATCATCAACATCTACAGTACCTCTCGTATCTACAGACAGAAAGTACAGCTTCATTCCATACTGTATGCTGAACGAGATCTTTGGTGACTGGTGAGACTGTGTTTGTTTAGCAAGTTCATAGATTTTTACATGTTCACTAATACTGGGGTTAATGTAAAAAGCTACGAAAGATATGAAAAAGATATTTGTAAATAATTCAAAGAGGTATTTTTCACAAAAAGTGTGGTTCATAAAAATCCACTTGCTTTTAAAAACATGTTTATGCTGCTATGTTTTGCTTATGTGAATATATGTCACTAATGTGAACATTGAGTGATGGTCTTCAAGTCTTATAAATGTCGACAGGTTTCTGTAATTTAGGCCTAAATGGCATTTTTGAGCATCAAATCTTTCTGAATGAGACACAATAATAAGGTAGCATTAATATCTATTTTTGTTTGACACCGATCAGCCATAACATCCTGTTCACCTCTTTTGCCACCAAAACTGTGATGCGCTGAATGTTCTGAATCCTTTATTTGGAACCAGGATTAATTATTAGATCAATTAATGCTACTGTAGCTCTTCTATTGGATCACACTACACGGGCCAGACCACTAAATGAGCCTTGGCCATCCATGACCCTGTCGCCGGTTTATCTGTGTTCCTTCCTTGGATCACTTTTGATGTGTCCTGACCACTGAAGCCCGGGAACATCTCACAAGAGCTGCAGTTTTGGAGACGCTTTGACCCAGACGTCTAGCCATCAAAATTAGTCCCTTGTCAAATCTGTTGAATCTGATTCTCATTTCGTGTGATCTCGCTGTATACACTTTTAATCTTAGTGTATGTCCTGACACATAACATGCCTTTGATGAACTTGAATACCTAAAAACATATTAATGTGCAAAACTTTTATCTTATCTATCTTTATCTACTGTATCTACATCTACTGATGTTATTAAGACATTTATTATTTTGTTCCACTTTTATGCTCACGCTCATGCTTATATCTTCGTGAAAAGGTCAGAGAGCGATCACTTTGAGCGGATGATCTCCAGGCAAGTAGCTCATCCTATGAAATTACACACACACCCATATTTGCAATAGGTTACGTGTGGGATATAAGGCTGAATGAAATGAGCTACAGCCTGAAGTGCTCTTTGTGGCGGAAAAACAAGAAGATTTCAATCAGTATTATGATTTGATGTCATGTTCGTACTACATAACATACGGATGGATGTGGATTTGTCTATAAAAAATCAATCCTGACTGAACATCTTGTTTAAATGGACCTGTGCTAGCTTTGTGCTGTTTTGAAACCCAGAACGTTCTGTCCTTCTACAGCGCTACACCCACTTTGCCGGTTCTTCTTCCAGACTTTCTAAGTTTTCTGAAAATGTATTCACTTTAAATCCGCAGCACTCAGAATTCTACTTCAGGTCACTGAATAAACACAGCCAGACTTAAAATTCTGTCTGTACAGAATTAAATATATATTCTGTATATTTATATCCATCTATAAAAGTTATATTTATCACAGTGACATACGATTATATGGTCTATTAAGCTTGTACAGTACACTGCATATGGCAAGTATTCAAGCTGATTTCTTGAAGGTCAGTGAATAAACCTGATGTATTCTACTGGTTCACTAGGCAGTGAAATGGATTGAATACTTATTATCCAACATATTGCCTTGTATCACGATATTTTTTTTTAAGTAACATAAACCTTTGCATGACCCTGCTAAACATATGAATGAACCACTTCAGTGTTTAAAGGTGAAAGCCTCATGAATTCGTGAATACTGTTTCGAATCAGCCCAACATTCTCCATGAAAGGTCGAAACGCTCCAGCGCGCTCTTTATTTCCGTCAGGAAGTCTCTGCCCTTGTACATTTGGCTTGTCAGTACAATCGGCTTTTCTCCAATCTTCTAAATGCATCTGCCACGATCGGTAGTGTTCATGTCATGAGAATGGTGTTGCCACCATCCCCCCCCCGCCCCGGCTTTAATCTTTGCTCTGCGTAGGGAATGCGTAATGTGCGTGATGGCCGGAGACGCGGCCTGGAGCTCATTGGGATTCAGAGCCGAGGCAAGGTCAATCTGAGAGGGCGTGTTTGGACATCGGTAGTGGGACAACTGACAAGCCGCATGAGGTGAATTATTCAAGGCTTGCTCAAATGGTTTGTTTTCCTGGTTGGACATAGACTCATGAGTGAGTAGACCCCAGAGAGTGTATACGCAACTGTGAATAGGAATGAGTTCTCCGAATGGAGTTTAGTGTGGCTCCCTGCTGACATCACTGTTTCTTTTTAAAATGCCAGAACAGGCTCTGTTGCAAAATATCTAGCGGTAAATTCCATCATGACATCTGGAATGCAGTGTGGCATGGCAATGAGAGAACAATAGCACTGTGGTGACAGAGAAGTAATAAAAAGATCAGACTGGTGGAGGTGGTGACTGCTGAGATATGGTGTTCCCACAGGGACGATATAAGTGTATTAGGTGTAACATGAGTCATATGAAGTACACTCACATTACAAAGCGTTAAGCCCAGTATCGTGTAGGTTCCCTTGTGCCAACGTGGCAGCTTCGGCCCCTTGGGGCATGACTTCACACCACTTCTGAGAGGGTTCTCTGGTGTCTGGCACCAGAATGTT
>JAQMYG010000013.1:1691284-1712280 GCA_030014215.1 Clariallabes teugelsi
GAGCCTGGCCGGGAATCGAACCCAGACCCTGGAGGTGCAAGGCGACAGTGCTAACCACTACACCACCGTGCCGCCTTTTACTGTATATATTGTACAGAATATATATTTTTTTATCCTAGTTGAACTTCTTTTCTATTGTATTTCTTTTTATACATATTTATTTCTTATCTATAAGCTTTGATTTTTAAGGTCACGGGTGGTCGTATAAGCATTTTACTGCATAAAATACTGTGTATCTGTGTACAGTATGTGACAGATTTGAATTTGAATTTATCTCCAACTGGTGGAAAAAACAAAGTAAGTTGCTCTGAATCTGGTCATCTGCCAAACGGCATCCACATTGGTGTCCAGACATTTTTATTTTTTAATGTTTAAATGTTTCTAAAAAATTGTCTTTTTCTCTTTGTTGTTATTGTGAGCATGCTAGATGTGGACTAGCTGTATAATTTTGCACATTTTCATAAATTTCTTCTATTTCGAGCCATTTGGAGAATACAGATACAGATTCTTTGAAGGTATCTAAGAAGGTTTTAATTACTGGGTTCGTTTTCTTACTTTTTAATAATATTGTAATATTATTGTTTAAGCGGCCATCTTGGACAATTAAAATAACAGAGTTATTATTTAAAATAACTTGTTATCTACGCATTAACCATGTAGCTTGGGTTTAAAAAAAAAACAAATGATATCTTGTTCTGTTCTTAACATGTTCTGCTTTTCTTAGCCATGTTACACTGCCTTAAGGGAACAAAAACAGGGTTTTATTTTTAAATATGTCCGGCAAAAGAGGCCATGTCATGATTAGTAGGTCTGACATGCCTCATTTTAACTTAGATATTTGAAGTGACATGAGGAACAGGGCCCTAGCATATTAACCAGTCTCTGCCAAATGACTACATTTTATTGAAATAGATAGGTTTTTATACTTAAACAAACATTTTGAACTGTCAGGATAAGAATTTATCCTCTAGTGCATGCCATGCTGGTTTGTTGAATATCTTGATACGGAGCAACAAGATGATGTCACTGAAAGAGCCTCAGCCAAAATGCACAGTGAGACTGGAGGTTGAGTCCAAAATTCTGTCCATCACCATTTATCACAAATGTTCAGAATCAGAATCTGGTTTAATAAGATTCCAAAGGTGCCATGCAAAAGTTGCTGGTGCTGTCCAAACCTTGCTTAAACCACACATTTATGAGCAATGTCAAAGCTGCAAACAAAGTCGACAGCTTTTCTAGACCACCCACTCATCTCGGTTTCATTCTCACTCTACTTCTGATGACAGCACAATCAATGAAACTTCTTTTTATCCACTTGGCGAAAGCATTTGTAATATTTATGTACAAGTTTCCATCTAACATGACATATGTTCAAGTGTGACTCTGTTAGAAGGACCTCATGCTAATTCTTGGCAACCATCGCCTGCTTTCTTGTTTCGACCCCCTGCCTGCATGCTGTTATCTCTCCTGAGAGAAAAAAGACTCGATTTCAATAGCTTTAGTCAATGTGGCAGACTGCTAATAGACATCTAATCCAGAAGGTATTTACCATGTCCCTTTAAAAGCCTCTGGAATTACAGGACGGTTCAATTACAAATGAAAAGATGAAAGGATCTTAGGGGGAAAAGAGATTCGAGTTTGTAAGAGAGGTTGTTAACATAGATAAAAGAGTATGTTTACAATAGTGAAAGAAATGTATTAGTAGATGTAATATGTATTTTTACCCACTCACACTAGACTGCCTGTTCTAAGATGCATTATGAACTTATGAATGAGTTTTGAATTAATCCATTTGAGATGATAACGCTTAGTAAATCCGACATCCTTATTATTATTTCTTTAATACTGGATTTTGTTAAATAATGTCGGATCAACAGATCCCTGGTCTATTTACCTGCTACCAACAAGCAGACAGCTGGTGGCAATCGCAGGTGATGTCTCTTCTAGAGCATGCCACATATACAGTAGATAACTGGGGAGGAATCAAATGAGACAGAACGCTAACCAAAGGATACCTGTGCAAATAAAAGTACGGTGTCCCGATCAAGTGCTGTAAACTGTCACAATCATTGCAATTCACTTGCATGTGTTCCTGTGGGTCTTAAAGTTCTCCCACATCACCGTTTTAATTCTTTCTCTGGTCAGGGGACAATGGTGGTTCAAACTGTTTAGGCCCTGGGTTACTGATTAGAAGGTCAGGGATTCATACCCCAGCACTGCCAAGCTACAACTGTTGACCTGTTGAGCAAGGACCTTTACCCTTTCTCCTCTGGGGTGCTGTATCATTGAGTTCCCAGCATAATTCAGACCACCATCCCTCAAGACTCTTCTCTGTGCCCAAGTGGTAGATCCCCTGGTGAGCAAGTATACAAATAACTGGTCTGTCAGGAAACTCCTAAACTTTTCCAGGATTTGTTTTTCTTGCTGCTGTCTTAACCACTTGTACTAACTTCCTTCCAACAGAGTTTAAACTTGATGGTATCCTTAGACCGTTGTCCAACTTATACTACAATGATAAGATCAAGATATTTTAGGTCGAAACTACAAGGTAATTTTATATATAGTCATGGGTGTCGCAATGGTTAAGGTAATCAGACAAATCAGAAGATCAGGGGTTCAAGCTGCCACACTTTGGCTTTTCAGCATTTACATTTACATTTAGGCATTTGGCAGACGCTCTTATTTTCATCTCATTAAACATCTGAGCAGTTGAGGGTTAAGGGCCTTGCTCAAGGGCCCAACAATGGCAACTTGGTGGTTGTGGTTGTGGGGCTTGAACCTGGGATCTTCCGAACCGCAGTCCAATGCCAGCAAGGTCCTTAACTATCTCTGCTCTGGGTTAGAGCTGAGTTATGTGAATAAACTATCTCTGTGCTATAGTGTAAGGTGAAAGTGACAAACAGAGGCTTATTTTTCTATTACTACCTCTGGATAAGTACATCTGCCAAATGATATAAATATAAAAGTAAACATCATTTTATGAGTCATCAAACTCCACCATGCTGCAGCCAAAAGCCTGACTCCATGAGGATGACATGATGATGCTAATATTTAGCTAATGGCATCCAGCTCTTCCTTGCTGTTTGACCCCTACTGGTTTGCTGTTATCTTATTTTATGAGGGGGAAAACTTATTTCGATATAGCTTTGGCACAACAGCAAATAGATCCTAAGCATGCTCAAGAAGTGGTTTGAACATCCTGGTGTGTTTTTTTTTGTAATATGGCAGAAGCTAAAATAGCTTGTAGTAATGTGATAAGGTTTTTCACCAAGTAGTTTCTCCTTCACTTTTGCCATGCTACTTTCCCTTTTATCATAACCAGGGATCTAATTTTGGTATTTACAAATCACCCATGGCCATGTCCGTCAAGGTTTATGAGCATGAATGATTCAAAAAACAAATCATGACATGCTAGGAGTGCTGAACTTGAAAGTGGAAAGCTTTGGAAAGTGCTCAAAACAAAAAGTGTTCCAGTCAAATAGAGAGTCGTTTCAAGCTTTTCTGCCAAAAATATCTTTCCCAGCAGTTTCACATGGATTGACTAGAAGTTGTTTTTAGTGAGTTTGTATATTTATATGAATTCCAGCTACACACATTAAACCCTAACTGACTACAAATGTTCGAATGTTGCTTTACGATCCAGTAATTTCCACACCCTTAGTAAGTGACTCTCGAATAGATAGAATCCAGAGACAGGACTAAATTACTCCCTCAATGCATATTTGTAGCAGTAGAACAATCTAGGTTGAGACCCTGCTGTTTGCGCACACATGCTAATTGGGATGAAAATAACAGAAGCCGACTCCATATCTACTTGCTTATGCTCATAAACGTCCAATTTTTCTAATGCTTGTTAGATTTATGTTGTAACGGAACATCTGTGACAGTTTTTCCTTAATTGTTTAATTACCTTAAACCATAGCTCTCAGAGGCTCCAAATCATCAACTCCGGAGTACCTGCATGCTTATAGTACGACTGAGACAGGCACTTGACATTTGCTTCATTTATTTTAATATTTTCTTACCTACTTTCTTTTTCTAAACTAGCACTTGGAGACGTGTCTTGGAGACGCTTGAGACTCTGGCGGCATCATTAGCTTGATGATTAGCGGATAATTACCTCAGCTAATCTTGCGCAAAGTCATTAATATGGCCACACAAGAGGAGTCCACTTTGACGCTCGTGCTTACTGACATGACAACACGGATTAATTTGAATAAATGCAGAAACGTTATCAGTTATTACGCGAAGGCCACCTATGCGGTGTCGCGGGCCTGTGATGCTGGCCTTCGCCTCTGCGCTCAAAACAAAGCTCGTTCAAGCCAATTAGAGAGTCTTTTCAGGCTTTCATGCCAGATGGTGAGATCTGAAACTTGTCAACCGCCCACGTGTTGCATAAGGAAAGGGCTAATAATGGACCGATGGTCCTTGTTAAAGGTGATCTTTATTTGAACAGCATCTGCTCTGACTTTGTTCGTGCTAACAAGTGCCTTTGTTCAGTGCGTCAAAGCTTTGAAATCTTAGCGTTCACTGATGGATACATCGGTGACTCCGAGAAGAAAGAGGATTTCGGGCCGCGTAGTGCTATGTGTTAGCGAGGTGATCTGCTTTATCACAGGTTGTTAGTGATTAATGGAATGAAAAGCAGCACGCAAAGGACGTTTGATCTATTTTTTAATCACTTCAGTAAGTATTGGGCTGCAAATGCAAGAATAAAAGCTTCTAAAAACATAGTTCGGCTATTATATTGACTATCATTTTCATCCTTTTATGCATCGTACTGGAGCAAATCAAAGTTCATATTCCTTATATACTGTATATATTGTATTTCTCCATATGTGAGATCTACCTACAATTTTCTTGGATGTTTCCAAAATCATCAACCTTTCATTAACATATGCAGGAGGGCTAACTACCTACCGACCTACAGTACCTTTGACCTGGTTGTTGTATTCTTTGAAGCTGCCTGGCATAGGAGCTACGATTTGTAGGAACTACTGCTGTGATCATAAATACTCCTATGTTTTATTTTTAAGGCATCATTTTTATTTCTTTTTTGTTTTTTTTGTTTTTTTTGCCCAGTTTCCTCGTCTCCTCGTAGCTAATCCTATATTTCTCGTTTTCCTCTCCGCTGTCATTTAACCGGTGTCCCGTCGACAGCTTGACGTTACATGCTGACAGAACTTGATTTAAACATTTTGTTACATAAATACTACAATCCTTGCATGCAAATAGAGCTCTAGTGGGCATTTTGCAGACTGATTAGTAAGGGGGAACGAGAAATGAGCGATGGGAAATGAGTTTCTAAGCTGTTGTGGAGGGATTCTTAACGCACCAGCTGCCAGATTTAATCAGACTACCTGAATCGTCTGTTGTCTTGAAGAGCATATTTATCCTATAGAGGAGAACGTAAAAATTTAAATTCAGTATAAAAATGTGAGAAATCGACCGTTTATCATGGGGGTATGTTTCATTCGAACGCTAACGCTGTGTGCTCCTGACACTGAGGGTTAATCGGAGTCGCCTCTGAAGAGCTCACACCTGATATCGACTAAATTAGCATACTCTGTTATGCATACTAATTATGGCCTGCACCTGTCTCTGGTCTCGTTAAGGACTCTGAACTCCTATAAATACTCTTCTGACTCTTGACAATACTTGGTGCATCATAGAGTTGCCCCCCTCCACATCCTGGATACTGTATATTTAACTGCTTTTTAAAAATTGCTTGTACTTTATATGTAAATATGTATGTAGTAAAAAAAAACAAAAAAAACAAATGCAGTGAAAATAAACACTCACTTGGAGCTCACCTGCATGTAGCAGATCTCACTAGCCACTTCATTAGATACACCTTTCTAGCATTGGGTTGGACATCCTTAACTCTTCATGGTATACTGTAGCTTCAACAAGGTGCTGGGAAAATTCCACAAGGATGTTGGACCACGATGGTATGAGAGCATCATAGCAGAATTGCTGGCTGAGCATCCATGATGCGAATCTCCCATTCCACCGCATCTCAAAGACGCTTTATTTGGTTGAAATCTGGTGACTGTGCAAGCCATTTGAGTACAGTGATCTCACTGTCATGTTCAAGAAACCAATGTGAGATGATTTTAGGTTTGTGATGTGGCATGTTATCCTGTGCTCATAAAGGAATGGACCTGGTCAGGAACAATACTCTGGTAGGCTATGGTGTTTAAACCATGCTCAATTGGTACTAAGGGGCCCAAAGTGTGCCAAGAAAATCTCCCCCACATCATTACACCTCCACCACCAGCCTGATCCGCTGATACAAGGGACGATGGATCCACGCTTTCACCAGTATTTTACACCAAATTCTGAGTTTTTCCTTTCTTTAGTCCAGTTTTGGTGAGCCCATGCAAAATGTAGCCTTTCCTGTTCTTAGCTGACAGGAGTGGCACCCGGTGTGGTCTTCTGCCGCTGTAGCACATCTGCTTCAAAGTTTGATGTGTTGTTTGATCAGAGATGCTCTTCAGCATACCATGGTTGTAATGAGATATTATGAGTTACTGTTGCCTTTCAGCTCGAACCAATCTGGCCTTTCTCCTCTGACCTCTGGCATCAACACTGGGTATTTTCTCTTCTTTAGACTATTCTCTGTAAACCTTAGAGATGGTTGCGTATGAAAATACCAGTAGATCAACAGTTTGGGAAATACTCAGACCAGCCCAAAGTGACTTTGATACCATTCGTTACTTAAATCACCTTTCTTCCCCATGCTGATGCTCGGTTAGAACTTCAGCAGATTGTCTTGACTGTTTCTACATGCTTGAATGCATTGAGTTGCTGCCATATGATTGGTTGATTAGATATTTGTGTTAACAAGTGGTTGAACAGGTGTACCTGATGAACTGGCTGGTGGGTATATATTTCACTGAATAATCAACCATTAAAAACAAGTGTTACTGGACATTCTGTTATAGAAATTGGTCATGTGACTAGTAACAGTCTTAAAACATTGCTGTAATAGCGGTGTCTAAATCCGATTTAAGATTAAAGCCACTAATTTCTCTATTTACCGAATTTCCAAATAAACAACCTGCTACTCTTATTTTGTTGTTGTTGTTGTGTACTTTTCATGCAGCGTCGGCTGTTAAATTCTACATCTTGCTGTTCAATCGTTTTTGGCCTAATAACGAACATTATTCACAAGGGACTTCCTTTAGATCTGCTACTTAAATCAGCTTTTAACTGCAACAAATCCTCCTAATAACTCTCCTCTCAATTCCCAGCGGTCGGAAAAAAAAAGAAAATAGCGGTTATTTTCCAGGCGAAACGCTCACCTCCTGCACATATAAACATCCGGAATCTTCGACGCTAGCATCCTTGCTTTAATGAGAAAAAGAGAGAGACGCGAGAGCGTTGAGGCCGAGACTGAGAGCGAGACTGGATGATGTTGGTAATTAGTATGGGAGGCTAATGAGACAGTATTGGGTGCACTGACTGAATCACTTACTCTGGCTCCTGAACAAGTTCCCCTGAGAAAGCTCACAACAATAACATTTCCTGTGAAGCATTGCTCGATAACACACATGCATGCACCAGGAACAAAGACCATTTATACCTCCAAACCCTCCTCAGGGCCTGTGCAGGGGACGAATTGAGGGTAGGGGAGGGGGTTAAATTTATTCACTGCCTAACAGATGAAGAGAGGAAGAGCAGCAGGGTGGAAAAGAGTGCGAGACTCCCGGCGACTAACAACGCATCGGGCATGAAGTTGGTTCCACACCCTCAAAATAAAAATGAAATGAAATACAAAAAAATAGAAATGAACGGAAACCTATTGGCCGCTTTATTCCCCACTCTAAGGCAATGGCCGATGAAAGCTAAGATACGCGTTTTTGATCACATTCACACACCTACGCACACGCTGACACACACAAGGTGGACGGGTCTCAGGAACAGGCCGTGTTTTCTCCAGCGGAATCAAAGCTGCGATTTGCACTCATAATTCACCTCCCTCCCTTGTTTCGCTCACCGCAGGAGTCAATGGATTTAATTAGACGCTGGCGAAAAGTTGGAGTTTGATCACTCTCCGCTGAGAACGTAAAACTCCCACAGAAAAACTCTTACAGGAGGTACTGGCGCAACCAGAGAATACACAATTGATTTCTCAAGCTGAGCACAAAAATAGTGGGCGGAGATTGTTGTAATGGACTGCCTATTCTGTTTTAATGTTGTTGTGCATAATAGCAATTATTGACTGAATTTGCATATGGCATAGTGCTTCCATATTAGAATGGATGCCAAGTAAAAACCCATTTAATTATCCAGCATAAGCTTAAAGAACCCCTGAGAACTAACTTGATGTAATATAAATGCATTATTAACTTGGTTATTTTGTGCGGTCATTATTTTTGAGCTTGTGTTAATGCGCATGGTTTTAGAATGGCCACATGTGCATGTGATGTTTGGTTGTTTATGAACAATGAAAAATCTTTTATATTTTCCGCGAATACTCACCCAAAAGTCAGACTGGAATACTCTGGTGGTTAAATACTGTCAGAATCAGGAGTTCTGGTTAAGCTAACAGATGTGTTCATGCTAGCTACAATTTAGCAAGCACGTAAGTGTGTGTCATGACTGAACTCCACTGAGGGAGCTCCACTGTGAGAACATGCCTCACACAGAGTCAGCCATTTGGATTAGTGCTGGCCATATGGCTCTTCATGGGGAGGTCACTGTGGGCTTATTAATTGATGCTTATGGAGCCAGGGAAGGAATGTACACATGCACAAAGCTGACTGAGTTCATTCTAGTTTGTACTGCAAGATGGTGTCCATTTTCTTTTATGAGCATAATCTGCGTTCAAGTGCCATGTAATGGCAAAAAATCATACTGCATCATTTGTCTCAGTTGGGCTCTATCAGACTCATGCAACTCGTTCAGATTCTCTGGAATCCATGTGACAGGCATCTCTTTATGAATCTTGCAGCTCTATCATGCAGTTGACCGTCTGCAACTCTTCTATCAGACTCTCACTGTAACTGACTTTCAGACTCTTGAAGCTCTATTCAACCCAGATAATCATTTACATCTGTGACTCTTGCAGCTCTATTAGATTGTAGTGACATTAACAGACTCTGTTAGACTCCTGTGACTCTTAGTCATGTCTGTCAGACTTCTTTACCTAAATCAGTCACTTGTGGGCTCTATTGGACCCTAGAAGCTCTATCAGATGCTTGTGGACTCTCTTAGAATCTAGCAGTTCTATCAGATGCTTGTGGACTCTCTTGGAATCTAGCAGTTCTACCAGAGGCTTTTTGACTTTACCAGACCCTAGCAGCTCTATTACTGTACATGCTTGTGAGCTTTATCCGGCTCTAGCCAGTCTTTTAGATCCTTGTGTGATCTATTGGAACCTAGGAGCTCTGTCAGATGCTTCTCTGCTCAATCTTACCCTACAAGCTCTATTAGATGTTTGCGGGCTCTTTCGGAATCAATCTATTCTATCAGACACTTGTGTGCTCTACTGGAACCTAGCAGCTCTATTGGATGCCTCTTGGTTCTATCGAACCCAAGCAGCTCTATCAGACACTTGTGGGCTTTACCAGACACTAGCAGCTCTATTAGATGCTTGTGAGCTCTGTCAGATGTGCCTGGGCGCTTTCAAAATAATGCTGTTCTATCAGAAACTTGTGGACTATCCCAGACTCTAGCAGCTCTATCAGATGTTTGTGGGCTCTTTCAAGAATGAAGCCATTCCATCAGATACTTGTGGGCTGTATAGGAACCTTGCAGCTCTACGAGATGCGTGATGCTCTGTTAGACCCTAGCAGAATTTTATGGCTCTGACTCTTACTAGACTTTTGTTTTCTCTTGTCAGACTCTTGTATACTCTGTCAGACTGTAGCAGCTCTATCAGACTCTTGAGAGCGCTAGATTGCCTATTGCTTATCCATCAATCGCCACACCAGAGTCAGATTCTCTATAAGACTCCTGTACTCTATAAGAATCTGGCATCGTTCATTATCATGCCCTTGCATCTCCCTCGAATCCTTACAGATTCGTAGTCACCAACAGCCCTCTTCCTTTGACCTGGAAGCCGATGCTGTAACATTTTTATGGGAATGTATGAGTATATGCATGAGTATTGATTCACTGTGGCCTGAAAAGTTCACGTCTGTCATGGACTTTTTAGTTTTCAAATCTCCAGAAGATGTACAGCTTTAAGTTTCACTGCCTGGCAGATCTAGTACCTTTATAATAAAAAAACATATTGGTTTAGCATGTTAAATGCAAAACTTTTTATAGTTTTATTGCTTCACTTGCATAACGCATCAGTTATTTAGATTTGCTTGTATTTCAGGATTCTTACATCACTGAAACCGACAAAATAGTCTTGGCGATTTGCCGAAAAAGATAATGACACTCTATAAAAGCAGGCATTTTACTCTCTTATCTCAATAAGCATACAAATGTAGGTGCAAATATTCACACACACACACACACACACACACACACACACACACCAACTTTCCCTCTTTCTTTTTAGTAAAGGTTAAATTCTTTTCAGCTCCTTCATCTTTGATCTGCAATTTTACTCACTTTTGAGGAAAGAGAGAACGATTGCACTGTCAAGCACATTATGCAGGCATGAGATCAAACCCAGCTCAGCTTCCAGAACTTTCTCTGTCACCGCTGAGAGTTGGAGAGACTGACATCCTGCGCAAACATGAAGCGCCAAAGAGGATAAATGCAAAAGGTCATTTTCCTCAGAGAAACAAACAGTGTGATCTATACTGGGTTTATGTTTTGCTGTCTGGCAGGTGAAAAAAAAAAAAAAAGTCCCGATTGGATTGGTTCTTATCTAAAGCGAAATGACAGAATGAAAACCTAAAATAAAGAAGTCACTGAAAGTTAGGGAAATGTGCAGAGTAAGGCGGCTGTAAGGAAATGCCTAGCATAAGCACATTTTACAGTCACAATCTTCTGATTATGTACAGATTTAAAGTCTAGAAGACAAATAGTTTGTTGATGAAAAAATGTGCGTACTGTGGGCATACTACTCCATGATTTATACTTTTATGCTATTTGATAACATATTTATATTACAGTATCTGAGCTCTTTTAGCAATCAGCGTGAACTTACTAGTTGGTGTTTGTATCATTTATGGTGGCTCGAAGGATTGTTTGTGTTGCCTTTGATAGTGGTTACAGTAGATACGGTACGAGTAGAGATATTGTTAGTAGGCATGCTGCTCCAGAGTATCAGGTACTGTAGTTTGTTCAGTTGTTAATGGGTTTACACCAGAGAAAGCATGCTGCTCCACAAGATAAAATAATTTGTTAATTCAGGTGTTTTTTTCAGTAGTTAGTGGGTTTGTATCGTAGTACAGTAGGTACCCAATCGGAATGGTTATTACCGCCGCGCTCACCGCCGCATAAAAACGACAGCGGCCAAAATAAATCAGTTGCATTTCAAAGTCATTCGTAAAATGACCACCAGGTGGCGCAAAGTGACATTTTCACTCGCAGCAGTTTTAAAAATTACAATTTAGTCATAAAAAATGTTGTATCAAAGAAATACAATAGTGATGGTAATTTCCACAACAAACATGAAAAATCTGAACCAGAGCTATTCCTATGTACCATACAATAATGAGTCAAAAAGAAAAACATTGGTTAAATGTTGTTTAGATCAAGTTCACTAGCTGACAATTTTATTTGTACAAAGTATAAACAGTTATATAACGTTTCTCCGTATCTGTTTATTGTTATTTTAATTCAGGGTTATTTCGGGTACTTTAAACACATTGTTGCGTTGCTCATGTTGGGTCATATGAGATGTAGTGGGTCATTTACAAATGAACACCTGGTTGGGTTTATTCATTATTCTCTTGTTTCTCCAAATGGGAGCCTGCAAAATGTTAGAAATATTACGGTTATTGTGTCACAAGTGTAGTTTTAAGAGTTGTTTAGGCAAGAATGCGTGTGTATACAGCTCAAAACCTCCATCAGTTATTAAAGATTTTCTATTTAGAAAAAAATGCCCCAACGATTTGGGAGATTTGAGTTTTGGGTATGCTGCTCTAGAGCATCAAATGGTTTGTTCAGTCGTTAGTAGGTTGGTACAATAAAAGGCATGCTGCTTTAGTAGTTTTTTCAGATGTTTAGTCTATTTGTCCCTTAGTAGGCTTGCCTTTACTGTAGGTGGATTGTTCAGTAGTCAATGGTGGTGTTTCTTAGTAAGCATGCTGCTCCAGAACATCAGGTAGTTTGTTCAGTAGTAAGTGGGTTTATACTGTAGTAGCCATGGTGATCCAGAACATCAGATCATTTATTTGGTAGTTACTGGGTTTGTACCATAGTAGGCATGCTGCTCCAGAATATCAGGTAGTTTGTTAGTTGTTAATAGGTTTCAGATGTCCAGATGTTTTTTTTTTTTTTTTTCAGTACTCAATGGGGTGTTCCTTAGTAATGTAGCAGTCATGCTGCTCCAGCACATCAGATAGTTTGTTCAGTCAGTAATGGGTTTGTACCGTAGCCGGCATGCTGCTCCAGAAGTTCAGGTAGTTTGTACAGTACGTTCAGCCATTATTCCTCAATATACATTACTGCACAGTGAAATTCTTTATTCTTTGCATGTCCCAGCTTCGTAGTAGGCTGTGGTCAGAGCGTAGTGTCAGCCATTATACAATGCCCCTTGAGCAGACTGGGTTAAAAGCCTTGCTCAAGGGCACAACTTCGGCAACCTGATGGAGCTGGGGCTCAAACCACCAAACTTTCACTCAGTAAGAGTCATAATACACAGAGCCATCACGGCCCCAGTAGTTAGTAAGGGAGGTTCCTTTATAGGCATGCTGCTCCTTCAGTTGGGTGATTTCTTCAGTATTTATTGAGGATGTTTCATAGTACACATGCTGCCACAGAATTTCAAATAGCTTCCCACTTATTGCTCTCTTACACAAGCAGTCCATGCATTGGTTGTTGCTTTTCAACAGCAGTGTGCTACTTTAGCTTGCAGCCATTTGCCGTGACTTTGGGCAGGTACCCGTGCATTCACTAGGGCCAAATTTGATGCTTACTGTATGTGTTAATGCTTACAGTAAGTTGCTACCTGTTTCCACTGTTATTATGGTAGGTGTGCTACCTTATGGTGGATTCGCATAATATTATGTTTGAACACCAGAAGTTCTGGTAGTTTCCTTATTCCTTCATGGTAGGGTGATCAACCCTGAAGTTCTGGAAAGTATTTGCGACTAACACTACCTTGATGAGAACATTAAATGCTAGTGTTATTGTTGGACTGCTCAGACCATCACACCCTGTTTATAAACGAGAAGGTTTCAGCATTAAACATTCCAATCGAACAGTTTCTTAATCAGGAACACAGAGGCAGGACCGACGGAATGAAGCTCCTGATACATTAATGTGATTTACATAACAAAGCAGCGCAGATGATTGATTTTGTTTCTTTAAGTGGATAGAATTTATAGAGGTGAGTCTAACAATCCAGAGCCACTTATCATCTAGAAATACAGTAACGCAACTCCGAGACCATTAAAGCACTTTATAATGGCTAAGAGTGAAGCATTATTCAGAGATAATTGGCCTCAGTGATGTTCGAGAAGTGCATGTTCGCTTGCAGATGAAGCAAGGAGAAAAGTTTAAAAGTATAGACAAGTTCAGCGCTCATGTTCCGCACTCAGTGAGCTTCTCACAGTAGACTGATCAATAATTTACTATAGAGCACTCATCTGTTCTCCCTCGGCTTCAGTCTCCATTTCTCTCTCGCTCACGTTTGTTCTCACTCAGACCTTTCTCTAATTGCCTCTCTCTCTCTCTCTCTCTCTCTCTCTTTTCAAATCGGGTTCAAAGTTTACTTAATTGGACGGCTTTTATTTCTTGTTCGGGCTCCTAAAACAATTCTACAGCATACACAAAAATGACTGAAATAGTTACACAATTTATAGCTAGGTCAAAGCGCCATGAATAAATGCATTATTTTGTTTAAATTTGTCTATTGTGATCTGTTCCTTAGGGTGAGTCTGGTCTCATTGCATTCTTGTTCCCATGGAAACCCAATGTCTTCTTCTTCTTCTTCTTCCTCTTGTTTAGCTTATCCACCTCAAGGTCCAATGTTTTGATGAAGTTTTTGAGAGATGAGATGTTTTTCTGCTCAGCACAGTTGTGTTGAAAAGCTAAAACATTTTGTAGTTTGAACCAGGCTGGCCATCCTCTTCTGACCTGAACTGTCTCTCACTGCATCGTTTTGGTTTTTAGCTCCATTCTAGAGAGTGTTTTGCATGAAAATCACAGCAAAGAAACTAGGCCAAGCCAAAGGCCCTGGATGTGTATCTGAGTGATTTTATTGATTGCGCTGCTGCCAAAGATCAAGACCTATAAGCGCAGTAAGAACATTTATCAGTATGTTTAGTGAGAATCTTGTGGCTCTTCTCCTTCATTTGCTTTTAGATCTTCTCTATTTTCTTTTGAAAAATCTGTTTTGTCAGAATCTGATTACCTTTTAGATCTTTTCTATTTTCTGGATCATCTCCTCTGTTTTTCTCTGGAAATTCCTTTTATTTTGGATTTTCACTTTTTTGTCTAAATCTAGTCCATTTTCTTCTGAAACTTCCGCTTCACTTTCTACCGGATGCTCAGTTTCTTTTGCATCTTTTCTTCCATTTGTCTTTGGATCTTCATTTTCATTCTTCTCCTTCTGGACCTTCTCCTGTGTTTTCTTTTGGATTTCCCCCGTTTTTCTAAATCTTTTAACAATCTTCTCCTCCATTATCTTCTAGATAACATCCATTTTGTGCTTAGATATGCTCCATTTATTTCTCATGATTCTTCATCACATTTATTTCCTCTGGATCTTCTTCTTCACTGTCTTCTGGATCTTGGTTTTCTTCTGGGTACTCTCCTCTATTTTCATCCATTTTCCTCTGTTTCCGTTCCTTACTGTACATTTTCCTCTGGATGTTCATTTCCTTCTGGATCTTCAAGTGAATGTTAATTTTCTACTGGATATTTTCTCTTTTTTTGTCCAGATCTGCTTCACTTTCTTCTATATATTCCTCAATTTTCTCCTGATCTACTCAACCATTATCTTCTAGATAACCTTGATTTTGTGTCTTTGCATGCTCCGTTTTCTTTTGATTCTTCTTCTTCTTTTTTTTCCTTCAGTTTTCTCAGGGGTGCATGATGTACAGTCAGAGATGAAGCAGCTGTATATTGAAACTGTGTAATCAATAAATAAATAATGTTCATACTGTATTTCTAGCATTAGGTGATGAATTATACTGTACATGTATGTGTAGAGAGTCTGTGCTCTTCTGCTTTGTTTGTGCTTTACCTGTCTTGGTCATGCTTTCAGGGTTAGTTTTATGAGAATTGCTGATCACTCTTACATACACACACACACACACACACACACAAACACGGCCAGTCGATGTGGAAGCCTGTATTTACATGCTTGGCCGCATTTTCTTGTCTAAGCTGAAAATTGCATTTGTCTCTGGCTCTCGATCGGCTTAGTCTGTCCCAGACAATGCCAGCAAAGTGTGTGAGTGCGTTCAACTCTGTGAGAGTGTGTGAGAGTGTGTGTGTGAGTGTATCCATCTGTGTTCTACACAATCCTCTGTAATCCTCTGTAAAGATTTTGTCTCGGCGCCGTTGCTCAAAATTGCAGCGTAATCTTCCGTGTGAACAAACCGATCAACGCGCCATCGCTGTCATGTCGTCTTCTCTTCCTTTTAACCATTAATGACGTCCCGGATTGGATGGCGTCTTTATTTTTTCCTTTCTCGTGTCCTTTCAGGGATCTGGCTCTCTGCAGTTGCCTTATGTAACCATGTTGCATGAGGTTTTATAATAAGAATCTGAATTAAACACCGTATGACTTAATAATCATCGCCTTGTGAAGCAGTTCCCATAGAAGAGACGAGTACTAATGTCCAAAGCACGTTTGTAAACCCGCAGCAAGAGATCTTAGACCAACTGTCCTACTGTGTGGCTGAGAATTGAGGAATTACGAGCTCATCTTCATCAGCATTGGGATCCCATCAGACACGATGAAAATCATCACGGCCTGCGTGTCGTCAGGAACATCATCAGTGTAGCTCCAGTCTTCTGGCTGGTCTCCTTCATTTCACTGATTCTTCATTATTTTCTTTTGGAAAATGTTTTTGTCTGGATCATCTAAACTGTTCAACCTGATCACTTCACCTCTTTTGTATGCTAGATCATTTCCTTTCTCTTTTGGATCTGTTCCTCCATTTCCTTCTGGATGTTCTCCTCATCTCCTCATCTTCTCAATTATCTTCTGGACAATGTCCATTTTTTTTGTTGTTGTTGCAGGATGAATCTATTTTTTCTTCCTTGACATTCCACATCATTTATTTTTTTTTATCATTCTTTTGAACCCTTTTTACAATCCAAGAATTTTCCAGATCTTCCAATTTTCACTTTTCTTTTCAATATTTTTTTCATTTATTTTGAAAATTCTATATATGATGAATATTTGGATCATTGTCTTAAATTTTGTCTTAATATTTTTCTATATATATATAAACAAAAAAAATATATATATAAAAATGTATATTCTCAATGTAATGTCTAGATATACTTGATAGTTTTTTTTTTCTGGATATCCAGATAATTTTTTTTTATTTCCACATTTTCTTCCGAATATTCACTATTTATTCTTTATTTTATTCTATAATAGTGTGAATAATTAAAATTTTGTATCTAGACATGCTATCTCTCTCTCTCTCTCTCTCTCTCTCTTTATATTCTTCACAACATTTTCCTTGATATTTTCTCAATCTTTATTTTTTTTTTTGCCTTGTTTTATTCAATTAATCAATAATCAACTATATATTTTTAAATATATTTCACATATTTTATTATATTTCTTCTGCAGTTTCCCTTATCTTTTATTTTATTATTTCTTTTTTTACATTTTCTTGTCGGTCGTCTTCATGTTCATAGATATTGTATTTTCTTCTAAAAAAAAATTCAGAATTTTTCTAATTATGAATATTTTTTTCAAAAGTTTCTTTTCATTGGTTTTATTGTTTTTCTACTTCTGCTCTACACTCTTGATCTTTAAAAAGAGTAAACTCAAAAAACATATATATTTTTGTATATTTATCATTTTATTTTACTACCCTCCTCCTTTTTTCTCTTTATTTTCTCCTGGATCCTCATTGATTTTGTCTGGATTTACACCATTTAATCTGAATATTCTCTTCTACTTACTTCTAGATCATCCCCTACCTTTTAAATGCATCATATTCAAACTTCAGAAGTAGCTTCATTGGCACAAACGTTTACTGTATTATATGTATAACAGTAAAAATATAAAATAAGCACCAGTACAGTGCCTTGGCCGACAGTTTTTCATTCTTCTATTTCATTTTTTTCTTTTATTTTCGGTCTTCTGGCTATTCTCTTGAATGTTTTATTCTTCTCCTGAATAATATTTTGTTTTGATCCTTTTTTTTTCTCTGATATTCTATTCCTTTTTTAGGAATGTCCCCCCCAATACGCCAATCCCAACCCGCCACCCCCACCCCACCCCCCCTTCATGATGAAATATTCTTCTCTATTTTTCACCAGTCCAATTGCTACATTGCCTGAAGGCTTAGAAAGGTAAGATACCAGTGTAATCAAAGCTACCAGTGTAATCACCCAGGGGATGGAAAAAAACTGTAGGATGAGTACATCAGGTCTCTTTGTGGGTTTGTAGGAAAAAAAAAGAAAGAAGAAAGCAACGGAGGAAGGAAGGAAAGAAGGAAGGAAGAGAGTTTGGACATCATTGTGACATTCGGCTCGTTAGGTTCATCTAACGACTAATTAGCACGAATGTGGTCGTCTCCATAGAGGAAGAACGATGAAGATGAAGAGAACGATGGCAGTTAGCCAGCAGCAGGGAAGAGAAAAAGACGGGGTGAGGGAGTGAAAGAGAAAATGAGCACAGTTATGTCCTGTAGTGCTCGGGCCTATCCGAGCCCAGCTGCCAGTCCATTACACGGTGTCGTACCGTGGGACGCCCGCGGAGCCGAGGACACGCATCTCGTCTGATTACAAAATACTATTAACGACCGGAGAAAGGGATAAAATTACAGAATGATAAAGTCACTCTGTTGTTTTTTTCACTCACGTTCCTTCCTTTTCTCACCCCGACTGTTATATCTCACCAGAGTGCTGTTCGGTTCTGGGTTCTGATTGGTCAGGAGGTGTTGACTGGAATTGTTCCTATAGTAACCACAATCATCACCATGGCAACAATCAGGAATGAACTCATCTTTATGCTTTAAATTGTTCTTTTTAAGGAATCATTTAAATTAAAAGCGAATTTTGCAAAATTAAAGAGTTTTACCAAGAGAGATGTTACCATGGAAACAATGATTTTCTGCTGAAATCATCAATCATACCTTCCATGTGCATGTGCATGTGCATACTAGATATTGTTTTTTCTTTTATATTTTCCAGGTTTAAGGATCCCTCGATCGCATTGAGAACTTCGTAATGTGACATCTTGATGCGCGGCTGCTGTTGAGTTCAGTTCAGCGTCAGGTCAGGAAGGTCGAGCTAAAGAGTGTCGCGCCATTTAGTGCACTTCAAAGGCCACTTTGGACGGAGAGAAATGAGTCCAAATGCCATTTTGCGCAGGTTTTTGAAATAAGTCGTGAACCCGTCTTGACACTGCTAAGTGCACCGAGCCATGAAGAAAACCGCTGCTGCTCTTACGCACCTGAAAAGAAAAACAAAAAAGAAGAAAAAGCTGCCATGCGCAAACTGGAGCAGCTCTGGGAGCTTGTGTTTCTCTTTCTCTCTCTCTCTCTTTCAGCTTCAGATTGATTTTTTTGTCTGTTTTCCATCAGCTAGGGTTGCGGTTTGGTTAGGACGTTCCTACATTACCCACATTGCTGTTGCACACAAGAATACTGGTCCGAGGAGAGGGCGGGGCGGCGGCGCTTTAGTCGTTCATCGCTCTAACAGACAGTCCTGAGAAACCCAGAACTACAAGATACTGTAAGTAGCAAAAGTGACGTTCGTCTGTTAGAGCACCGCATCAGGGGTTTCTGCCGTGACTCCAGACCATATACTGTAGCTGACCTGCATTCTGCGACGACCCAAGAGTTTTAAGCCAGGACGGTAGACGTCTAGCCAGAAAAGAAACTGACCCAGATTGTTCAGAACGAGCGTAGGATAGATATCACAGGTGGATCAAGTGGTCTGGACCAAAAAGCCTTGTTGATGGGCAGAGCTCTTTTTGATTCCGACCAATCAGAAGTGAGTGTGCTACAAGGTTGTACTGTAGAGCAGGTTAAAACAATAAAGTGAGACTTTCAAATGACATTTGTGTAATCTCTCTCTCTCTCCTCTCTCTCTCCTCTCTGTTTATCTGTGTTGCTGAAGAACATCTGGGCAGCCGAGACACTTTGCTGAGTCGTCAGTAAGCGTTAGATGGATTGCGGTGATACACGAGGATGTAAACCAGCTCCCAGCTGAGGCTCGCATAATGTCCGCAAATAGCAGCGGAGTAATAAGAGTCGCGCGGTGGAGTAGAGCTAATTCTGAAGCTAGCGTCCATGCTGTGCTTGCTTATGCATTAGCGCTCGGTGTGTGTGTGTGTGTGTGTGTGTGTGTGTGTGTGTGGATGCTATGCCCTGTGACATTAGCACTGATAAAATGTGTGGATGGGTTTATTTATGAGCTGGGCCATGTCTCACACACCAGCACATCTCTCTCTCTCTCTCTCTCTCTCTCTCTCTTGCTCAGCAGTCTTTCTCTTATCAGCTCCAGCAGATAGCAATCCTGAGGACAGCTCCATACACACACACACACACACACACACACACACACACACACACACACACACAGTATCACTGCTCTCATCGATGAGCGTTTATCCCGGCTTTACTCATCGTTGTGTTCAGAAAAACAAATCTGCATCCTGTTTACTTGGCTCAGCCCACATTCGCTTCTTTTAATCAATTCTCCTACTTGTTTCTGACTTCCTGTTTACCTTTAATTAAGTTAGCATGTCTTAAACATAAAAAAAAAAGAAATACATTAACAAGCTAATGTAGCATTCATATATATATACCACAGTAACCACAGTAACCACAGTAACCAACGCTCGTTTGCGTTTCCTCCTCGTCACTCACCAAGAGAACTATTAAACCTGCTGGAGAACAATTTAAGCATCGTCTTGTTGTTGCGGTGTTTAATTACCGCACCGTTATTCATTTTCATGTGGGCGGGAAAGAAAAGAAAAAGGCCACAGCGTGACCAATTGATTTGCATAAAAAAAAAATAATATAAAAAAACCTCCATCAAATGAAAGGAGTGATTGAGGTTATTAGCGTGCGAGCGCGTGCTGGAACAAGCCCGCGACGGCTTCGGGTTTAATTAACCGCCGCAATCGGACGCGTCCTCGGATGGGGAACAACAACGACTGTGATGTTCTGGTGTTATTCACTCGGCTCTGATTTGAATCTATGAATCCGTGCTAAACTCGAACACTTGCTAACATTATGTAATATGGTTTCATTCAGCATGAACTCGACCCGCACACGATAACTACAACTACGACTCTTTGTTTCTTAGTGAAGGTGTAATAAAAGGTTTAAGTCCTGACCACTTTGAAGAACTCCTCAAAACTTTGTACTTATATAGAGTGTGTGTGTGTGTGTGTGTGTGTGTGGGTGTGGGTGTGTGTGTGTATAATATGAACTTTTTTACTGCAATGTAATTTAAACTTTAAGATTCAAATATTAAATATCAGATTTAAATATTTAAAAAGCTGATTTAAATATTCAAATCTCTCGAGCAATTAGATTCCAACTGCCGAATTTTTTTTAAAGGAACCTGACGGCGCCATAACTTTTCCTCTTTCAGTCATCAGTCGCACTCGGAGATCCTTATACATCCTGTATAATGAGAGAGAGAGAGAGAGAGAGGGGGAGAGAGAGAGAGACTCCCCCCCGGGGAAATACGTGACTTTGCTAAAA
>JAQMYG010000013.1:1712348-1734144 GCA_030014215.1 Clariallabes teugelsi
CCCCCCCCCCCCCCCCCCCCCCCCCGGCTCTCTCTCTCTCTCTCTCTCTGTCTTTGACTCTTTCTCTCTTTCTGGAGGATGACTGCAGAAGCAGACCGAGAGAGAGAGAGAGAGAGAGAGAGGAGAATAAAGGATGAGTTTGTCACCTGGCATTTCCGTTAGATCAAACACACCTCCAAGTGGCACTGTGTTTTCTTTTTTTTTTTTTTTTAAATAAGGATCTGATGGAGGGTCAGAGAGGTGGAGAGAGAGAGAGAGAGAGAGAGCGCCTCCTACTGGCTGAGACTGGAACCAGCACTCCTCCTCCTCAGCACTAACACACTTGATTTCATACAGTTTTATACAGTTATGCTAGCAGGAGTAGCTTTTTTTTAATGATTATGCTAGCATAAATAGCGTTGTTATCCTATAGCAGGAGTCGCTTTCCTTATAGTTATGCTAGCAGGATTAGCATCTTTTGAAGTTATGCTAACAGAAGCAGGACTAGCATTTTTCTTACAGTTATGTAAGCAGGAGTAGCGTTTTCTTCTTTATGTATGCTAGCACGAGTAACATTTTATACAGTTATGCAATGTTTTAGACAAAATGTATCATATCAAGAAATGAAATGCTTAAAAAAGCGCTAACCCTAGCAGGAGTGGCAATTGCTTACAGTTATAATACAGGACTACAAAGTTTTAGGCGTTTATTGTTTTGTTTTTTTCATCCGTTCTGACGTTGTCCAGCAAAGTATGTAATTGACTCAGAATGGGAGGAGTCTATTTCACTTTGATCACCTTGTTCATACGTTTCACCCCACCACGACATTAGCACTTTTATTAGCATCACACAATCAACAGATAACCTAATGATAGCTTGCTAGTCTAGCTAGTGATGCAAAGCTAATGTTGGCTACGCGCGTTTTAGCATTTAGCATACTCACCGTGAGCTACAGCCAGCGTTTCCCAGACTAACATTTCGAATGTTTCCTCGTAGATACTTTCAGCTTTTGGTAGACGACCTGTTCTGCTAGCAACACGAGTGTAACGCTTCCGACTTAAAGCTGTGGATCATTTCAACATGGTATGGTTTTGTTAAAGAAATAATTGTTGCGCCTTATTTTTTATCCCTAAAGATCAGATCAAACATTTCCTCAGGAAAGCAAATACGTTTCAGATGTGATCGCTATGGAAACGAGATGTTCAGTAAAAGAGCAGGAAACGCATCTGTGTGGCACGCAGCTGGGTTTTAAAGTTCATACTGTATGAACTGTATTACGCGAGTCCAACATGTATTCTTCTTCTTCTGAACATTAATAGTATTATTAATATTATTATTCGTGAATCAATTTGAAATTTCTGGTGAATGAAGGCATAAAAGCGATTGACATTTACAGAAGACTTCAAGCGCAGTACGCTTATGAGTCTCTTAGCCTGTAAACATTCCTTGGAAAGGCTGATCCTTGAAAATCGATGTCGCCAATTTGCAGAAGGGACGCATCTGTCTGTGTGAACTGTACATACAATCATTCAGCAACACCACTTGCACATCACAGGAGCTCGACTGGGCGTTATCGCCACATCCTCCTCACAGTCCTCACACCTCTCCAAGCCATTTCCACATGTTTAAGCTGTTACAGGAGTTCATGGGAGACCAGTGTTTCAAACAGGTAGTCTGATGAGAAAACGTTTAACCTTGATGGTCTCCAAGCACTAGTGAAATGCTAGGATAAGTGCATTAGTGTACAGTAGCAGGAGATTATATAGAGAAATAAAGGGAGTTTAAAGGGAGTATAGAGAAATAGTGTGTTCTGTTATTTTACACTGTTATCAAAAGTTCATAGCTGTAAACTATGTTGCAAGAGGATGAAATAATCATACAGTACACAAACATTTTGACAACAAAACACTTCCTGCTGGATTGGTTTTATTTTTTCCAACAAATACGTTTGATCCTACTGAAAGTTAAATAACGTTTAATGTCGCACAGCTTTGGTTCCAGGTTTCCAAGCCGTAATCCTTGGAGTATTTTGCTCCAGAAACAAGCGGAGGTGGGCAGGTGCTACAGTAATCAGTGAGCTACAATAACCTCTCCCACATCCTGAGGAAAAACCCATAGCACACCTAGGATACTTACTTCAGGCCAATCTGGTCGGACCAACTCTCCTGTGTTGATTTTGAAGCACCACCAGAGTTCTCTCTACTGGGAGATGATGTATGGGATTCCTGATCGTGCATATTAGGTTTTCCCTCTTGTTTATGTGTTTATGGTCCAATGGAATGCACTGTCTATTTGGTTGAAAGAGGAGCTGAAAGGTGATGCATTAGCCACCTTATGGGGTTTTACAGGGTTTGCTCCTCAGCCTTCTGTTGTCCCAGAGATGACCACAAGGTTAAAGGGCAATTGAGGAAAAGACTTTTCTGTCCATCCCAATCCACCTTCACACATGTTAGGAGGTCATGCTTGGTTTGTTTTTGACAATCCATGTTTGCTGGTTTGTGGGTGCCAGGGAATAGGCACCTGATAGGGGACCAAGCAACCTGGAACCAAAGCTTGGTCAAGGTGCTTGGGTGCATCATGCCATAGCAAACTCTGTATGAAACAATGAAGTCAATGAGAATGGATTGTGCCCGGTGAGTCCAATGAACAATCACACCACCTGGAAATGAGGGGATATGGTACTACCCTTACTACGGTTTTGGTGAGCGGGAGGTTTTGGCACCAATCCCACAGGTTATAATACTATTACTACATATTACTTTAGACAAAAAACAAAAACAGAAAGGCCAAACTTTCATATTTACAGAATAAAAATAGTTTTGCTACAGATTCGAATCCTAAAGCTTGAGACCAGGGTTTAACGCATCATGTCTCTTATCTTTCATCCCTCTCTCTCTCTCTCTCTCTCTCTCACTTTTTCTGTTTATCAAGAAATACGATGAATCTCTCTCCATTTCATTTCCACTTGCTCCCTGTCCTTGTCCATGCCCTTGTCTTAACACCTCTCTCTCTCTCTCTCTCTCTCTCTCTCTCTCTTTCTCCTCTTTCTCTCTCCCTCTGTTAATAACTCACACGTGCCGGAGCTTGGAGTCTCTTGTGGCATCCCCACGCAGCCCGTAATAAGCTTTGCCGTCATCTGCACCGGCAACTGAAATAAATCATTCTCTCCAGGTGAGGCATCCAGGGGATTTCTTTTAAAATAAAATAAAATAAAACCTGAACTGCTCTGAGATCAGTCCGAGGAGCAGAGCGGAAGTTTCACCTGTGTTAAGCTGAAAAAAACAATAATAAAACGTGTGTTAGGAGAACTGATCCCAGGTTAGTTTTTTAGAGCACAGAGGAGTTTATGGTTCCTTGTGATGTATCTCTAACGTGACTTGAGAGAGAAGAAAGAGCGGCTGGTGAGTGTTTATAGCTACTATAACTTAAGGAAGAAAGGTGTGTGTGGTGTGTGTGTGTGTGTCACTTTGCCTATCTTTGCATGATTGACCGTAGTGCATGACCATTCAAGGGATAAATGCTGATGCTTTATCCCTCCATCGCATTAAAGGAAGAGGTGACATCACACAATGTTGTAATATCATTACTGAATATGTGTGTGTGTGTGTGTGTGTGTACATTGGGAAGATAAAGGTAATCTCTTCATAGAAAAGTGGGATGGTAATACATTATTTAAATAATGAATAATCTCCATATCAGCAGAGTGAAATTATTGTTAATCACATAAGTGGGGAGAGCGAAAGAGAGAGAGAGAGAGAAGTTAAATCCCTAAATAGTGTAAATGTCTATCAATGAGGGGCCTTGCAATCCAACATGGTCCAGTTCCAAAGCCAGGATCTGATACAGGATGCTTTCCATAGTCCCTCTGTAGAACATGGTGAAGATGAGAGGATGAAGATGATGTTTTTTTTTTTTTTTTTTACAGTTGTTGAGGGACCAACTGAGCTTCTCCTCCACGAAACATTTAGTGTTCTTGGAAATCTCAACAGAGGAGCCCTTGATGTTCAGTGAGAAATGGCCCTCAAACCAGTTTGGTCCACATTCAGAGACAGGTTCTTGGTTCTGCACCAGTCCACCAACCAACCAAAGGTCAATAGCGAACTTGCAGGAAATGCTCTTCCTGAGGTCTACCAGTCAGAAAGTCCAGAATCCAGGTGCACAGGGGGGTGTTCAGCTGAGGAATGATTGTTTTGAACATGCGTGTCCTTCTTGTGTGAGAGCCAGGTGGTGGTGCTGGTGTAGTCTGTTAAATAGTCAGGATGATATGTGAACCACAGGCGTTCCCGTGAGGGGGAGCAGCAGAACCTTGATGTGCCTCAACACTACATGATGGTGAGTGTGAGTAATAAGCGGAACACTGCATGTTGTTCTGTTAAAGGGAAACAATCAGCGATGGAGTGGTGTGAGTCAGGTGATGAGGTGGAGTCACAGTCACTACACAGAAGTTGATTATTTTCCTCCAACAGCACATCCCTGACTCTTTGATTCCTCTTGTAATGCAGCGGTGTACCAGCAGGGACACTCTAACCTCTTCTCCATCTTTCTAATAAAAAAGAAACCACTTGTGTTTGTATCTGCAGAGATTTGTATTTGTATTTTTTTTTGGGTGGGGGTCTACATTCTTATTGTATTTATTAATGCACCAGATTATATATGTGGAATAAAACATGACGTCTGGAAAGTGAGTGTTGCGGAGTGCTGAAACTGGAGACTCCTTCCATAACCTTCCATAATCTCCTCATACTGTAGGAATCTGACCACGTCAACATAGAGCTTCTGATCTTCTGATCTTCTACACCTGTGTGTGAGACCATCTGAGGGAAAACAGTGCTGCATAGAGACAACAATGATGTCATTAATGTTTAACTTCCCTCTGGTGACTTAATTAAATCAGAGAGAGAGAGAGAGAGAGAGAGTATGCAATGAAATATCCAATTTTACTGGAGACATCAGTATAGAACAAGAGAGAAGAGCTGTGTGTGTGTGTGTGTGTGTGTGTGTGTGTGTGTGTGTGTGTGCGATCATGCATTAGTTCCCCACCCATTCTCTCGCACTTAGCTTAACTGCCTTTCTCTCTCCTATCCTCCTCTTTCTTTCAATCCTTCTCTCCCTCTCTCTCTCTCTCTCTATCTTTTTATTTCTCACGCTCCACTGTCTCCCTCTCATTCTCTTTGTCTCTCTTGATCTCTCTCATTCCTTTTCTTCATTCCTGTCTCGTTCTTTTATTCTTTCTCTCTCTCTCTCTGTCTCTCAGTCAGATGCTTCTAATTTCCTGCTGTCCGACACAATGATGCAATCACAGTGTAACACACACACACACACACACACACACACACACACACACACACACACACACAGAACCATTATAGCTGTAGAGATGAATATCATAGGTAGAAATCTCATATCCAAATATCTCATATACAGTATGCATTATTATTATTATTATTATTATTATTATTATTATAAACAGGTAGCTGAATAACTGGATGTATTTCACCGTCTTAATCATGTAATCTGCTGCTACAGGTTATTTTACCCAACCGTACCATCAACAGATATAATCATGCTGATACATAATTAACCATCATATGATCAAAAGTAAGTGCATCCCCTTTAGCCCATCATACATTCATGTACTGTACTGTAGTTCTTGAACACTTCCCGAGGTGTGTTGGAGCAGAAGAGCTTAAGCGTCCTGCACAGAGCCCTGACTGAACTCAACCCCACTGGAACTGGAGCCGTCTGGACATTCTGACATCAGTTCCTGAGCTCACTAATGCTCCTGTAGCTGAACTGGATGAACACAAATCCACACCAACACATTCCAACATCTAGAGCCGTCTCAGAAGAGTGGAGCGTGTTATAACAGTAAACACAGGGGAATAACTCTGGAACAAGGTGTTTAACAGGGACATACAGGTGTGATGGTCAGGGGGCACAAACTTTAAGATTTAATATATACTGTAATTATATTGGGTATAGTTATCATAAGGTTATAATCATAACTCATAACCTTAAACTTTAAACTGTTTTGTTTCTTTTCATTTTGGAATTGAGTGATGTATTTGATTGTCTGTCTGTCTGTCTGTCTCTCTGTCTTTCTACCTATTAGTAAGTCTATCTATCTGTCTGTCTGTCTGTCTATTTATCTGTCTGTCTCTACCTGCCTGTATGTTTGTCTATCTATCTATCTATCTATCTATCTATCTATCTATCTGTCTGTCTGTCTGTCTGTTTGTCTATCTGTCTGTCTCTACCTGCCTGTATGTCTATCTATCTATCTATCTATCTATCTATCTATCTATCTGTCTGTCTGTTTGTGTATCTGTTTGTCTATCTGTCTGTCTCTAACTGCCTGTATGTCTGTCTGTCTGTCTGTCTATCTATCTATCTATCTCTCTATCTATCTATATCTGCCTGTATGTCTACCTATCTTTCTGTTTCTATCTGTTTGTCTGTCTATCTGTCTATAACAAAAATAATAATAATAAATAATAAATAATAATCATAATAATAATAATAATAATTTCCATAGTGTTTTTATATTTATTTGTGTGTATTTGTTTATTTATTTATTGCTTGTGAATTTAATATTATTGTCCATTTACATAGTGTTTTGTATTTATTTTTAAGTACAGAAAGGGCTTTTTATTTGTATTATATGTATTTATTTATTTGTTTGTTTTTGTTTGTTTATCCATTCATTTCATTGTTCCAATGTTACCTTCTTTATAGACAGTAGAACAGGCAGTGGTGTTGATGAACAGTGATTTAACTATGGGGTTGTTGCCCCCTGCAGGTTTCCTTGTTGCCCCATCCTCCTGAAACACACACTCCGTCACCTCACACATTACATTTTAGTAAGATTAGTACGTAACAGCAGAGTGTGTCGAGGCGACCATGGCTGTAACAGGTGTGATCTGGATCTCACCCTGATCACCACTAATTAACCCTGTCAACACACCACACTGCCACCTAGTGGCCATGCCAGTCTATCCTCACTCCAGTTTTATTCTCGCTTGTTCAGGTTTAGTCAGGAGAAAAGGTTTTTTTTGTCTCCCGGCCACTACTGCAAGGACTATATACTTCAGCTCTCATATCTGAGTGGAAAAGCAAATTTGCCAACAAATCTGGAAAAAAGCTATAATATAAAATTCACTGAAGAGGAGAAAAGAAGTAAGGCAGTGTGAGTCACAATGATGGAGTATCTAATGGATGAATAAATAGATGGTTGGATTGATAGACCAATCAATGAATAATTAGAGGCCTGAAGTAATTGTATACTTATATATAAATCAACTGTAAATGAGAACAAATAGCAAGATGGAGGGATAATAGAACTGGTCGATGGATTATTGGCCCTGGAGTATTGTAAAGGTAAAAATGACTGGAGGATTGAATGGATGGATGGATGGATGGATGGATTATTTTATCATTGGATGAAAAAATAGATGGATGGAAAATAGTTGAGAAAACGTCTGTAGATATTGAAGAAGTAAATGGATGAATGAAGGGATGAACAGATTATTAAATAGATGGATAGATGGATGGATGGATATAAGTAAATCCATGATTAACTGCATGAATTTTGACTGGATAACTAGATGGATAAAGAAATAAGGAATAGACAAAAGCATTTATGGATGATGGCTGGCTGGATAGTTGGTTGGATGGATTAATGGATGGATGGAATGTATGAATAGGTTATTTAATAAATGGATCAGTTACGAAATGTATTTCCAGATGGATTGATGGATTATTGGGGTTTTAATTGGATATTAAATGGATGAAAGCATTGACTGGATAGATTATTAAATGGATGGACTGATGAATGGATGGATCGATTTATAAATGGATGAATGAAGGGATGAACAGATTATTAAATAGATGGATGGGTGGATGAATGGACACAATGAGGCTTTTAAAGCAGAGTCTCATATCAATACCAAGATCAAAATTAGACCTACGGCACAGCTAATATGTGAATGAACATCCCTCAGCAGGTTTCATCTTCAGCATATGTTTTTGGTCACCATCAACAAACATCTAGCAGAATTCTGGATGGATATTTAATGGTTACATTTTTTGGTTTCCTATCACAGACCTGTATTTTTAGCATAAGTTTAGCCTCCAAAAGTTTAATTCATTTCACAACCAGCTTTGATATATGTTTGATGTCATTGTGCTTTTGGAAACGTCATTTTCAACCATCTAGCTGAATATTTAAGAGTTTTTTGTCCTCCTTCATTATTATTCCATCCACTTTGTGTTGTGCACCGGTTTCACTGACAGCAAAACATCCTTAAAGCATGAAGCTACCACCTCCAAACATAGCTCTGATCTAAACTTCTCTAGAAGGCCTTTCTTTGTCCATGTGTTGAGCTGCAAAATGAGTCGAGCTTGAGGGTGTGGATTTTGGAGTAGGAGCATCTTACTTGGGTGGCAGCCTTTCAGTCCATGGCGATGTAAAACTGGCTTGGCTGGGGGCAGTGGTTCTGGTGCTCCAGCAACTTCTAGTTCGTAGCAGGCTTGTACCTTGGTGGTTCCCTGGGTTATTCCTGACTATCAGATTCAGCTGAGGGGGACAATTTGGGTTTTCTTCCAGACTTTGCCAAAGTGGCTACAGTTCCAAATAACTTGCACTTACAGTACAGTGTGTTCAGTGAGCTGATCTTGGAATGTCCATTTGTGCAAAAATGGCTCTGAGAGACATTTCTGATTAGTAATTCTACCATCCTCTTTCTCAGATCTGCACTGAGCTCCTTGGAATTGGCAAATCCAATTGGAAATGTGGTGCGTGTTGGTCAATCCACTGTTTTGGTCAAACAGTTTGCAGTGGAAGTTGTACCGAGAAACTACAACGTGGAGTCCATCATCATCATCACTAACACAAAGTTGAGAGGTCCTGGGATCGCACTGCTAAAATATACAATGACTCATCTGCTTAAAGTGTGTGGGTGAGAGACACAAAGAGAGAGAGAGAGAGAAAGAGAGAAGTTTAAAAAACTTTAAAGGCTTTCATTAGTATTTCCTTAAACAGGTACAGTATGGCTTGGTAGTTGGTAGTCTCTAAAGCTAGTTATTAGGTTTCTTAGGTATAAGTTTTCAAGTCATGTCCAGCACTAGAAGATACCGGGAACAATTTCGTCTTGGACATTTCTGTAGCTCGGCTCTTTGGGAGAAAGAATGAAGATCTTGGAGCCAAATGAAATTATTGCTTTTTTTATTTTCCGTTTTTATTCAGGGTGTAGACACATGGGGACCTGGAGGGGTCTCAATGTAATGGGGGTCTCTATGAGGTATGTATGACCAGGTAAGGCAAAACTGCTCCTGCAATTTGTGCTTTCTGGGATGGTAAGAGGAAGACTGCACAGCAGACCGTGCAGCAGGTTGTACCTTTTGGACTTACTTCAGGTCCAAGCTCATCTCCTGCTGGAATTACTATTGCCAGACCCAAACACCTCCCTCGGGTTTTAGGAGATTACTCTGGTTTAAATTTATTAATCTAACCTCTTAGTTGCCTTCTCCAACTCACCGTGTGAGTAATTTGGAGCTTGACATGGGTAGTAAAACAAGTACTTTACCACCCAGTGCAGATTGCCATAGCTGAGCACCAATGTTATATATCTGGCATTGGCATTGTTGCGCCTGCAGCAAATTTGTCCGGTGTTAATTGTCCTGTGGTGTGTGAAGCTTTGCTCTTAAATCAAGCAAAACTGAGGAAAAAACTAAAAGAATATTGAATTATTGTTTTTTTTTTTGCTGTTTGAAGCCGGTGGCACTGTGGCTGAAAGATTAGCACTGTGACCTCACACCTCCTGGTCAAGAGTTCGATTCCCACCTTAGCTCCAGGGATAGGCTCCAGGCTTCCTGTGACCCTGTACAGCAAAAGTGTTATAATAATGTGTGAGTGAGTGAGGTGAACTCAGTTTTCTCTTTTCATAGACAAGCCTTTGAATCATATTCTTAATGGTCTGGTTAAATCCCTGGACCAGTTCAACCCCCTGCAAATGGAATAATTCATGCAGTTCACCTAATACTTATAACGTAAAAACAATTCCTTGCTTAGTCAGGATCTTCAACTCAGGAGATAAGATACACCATTGCATGATAAAATGCTATTCAAAGGCATGACTTTTTGTCCACTAGTCCACTAAGACCAGCGCAAAGCAACGCACCAATCCCTGGTACAGTCTTATCTAGTGGACAGATGAGATCCATGCCCATTTCTACAAAGGGGACCTCTCTTCACAGTGGCACTTTTGGGCCAAGCCGGTACAATTACCAGTTAGTGATACCACCTGCGAACATCACTTCAAATGCTCATCCAGTAGAAATGCACTACTGGACGGTTTAGTGTTTTATCCTGTTCGAAATTCCCCTATGATGGGTTATTATGGTCTGCCTGGAATAACATTTCCCAACAAGTGGACCCTTCTCTTTGGGTTTGAGGCTCCCACGTCACTCGGGATCCCCTACCAGTAAACAAGCATTCTAAGTGATTGGTGGATGGAAACCGTGATCAGTGTTAGGGCATACTGTTGAAAAGCAGGATGCTGGCTGGACTTGTCGATACTCAACATCGCTTCTAACCTGAACAATGTGGATTGGAAGACTTTGTATGATTAAAATTAATAAGATCTTGATACACCGTGTGACACCTGATCCTGAGGACTGACCGCCTTGTCTGGAGTTCTGTAGGTCTGCCACTCATGATGGATTTTTTTATAGTACTGAGTTGAAGACAAGTGTGAACACACACACACACACACACACACACACGCACTCATTAAACATCAAACGCAAGGTCAGCTGTAACTTGCGCAAATCCCTGAGCCGAGAATTTGTGAATGGTGAGCTGAAGTGATTTGCTAATATACACACACACACACACACACACACAAACACACACACACAGGTCAAACACATGCTGATGCCCAAGTTTGTACTGGGTGGAAGAATCTGCCCATGTTGTGGGAAAAGGTGTTTGGCTATTCATCATCATTACAGGAGATGGAGTGAGCCTGTTCATGACTGAGGGATATGGAATACAGGCGTACAGGCGTGTGTGTGTGTGTGTGAGTGTGTGTGGGGGGGAGTGGGGGGGGGGTATATCTGCTCATTAGGCGTTGGATAACTTCCTCTAGCTCATTAGCTACTTCATCATCCCTGAAAGCACAGTTTTTTTAACAAGTCTGTCTTAATTAAGCATGAATGCTCTCTCTTTCGCTCTCTCTCTCTCTCTCTCTCTCTCTTACACATAAACCTTAATGCAAACTCTTTTCTTTCCTGTACATACCTTTCTCGCTACTTAAAGCTCAATCTCAAGTTTTCTACTTTACTAACTACTGCTGTATCGTTCCTGCTGAACCTAGCCAGCATGACTAAACTAAACTACGCTAGCAGCTAACAAGCTAGCCATGTAAATTTGCTACAAAAGCTGCGAATTTGTCCAATGTTCTGTTACATGCTCTTGTTTCCATGGTAATACGCAATCATGGTTTTGATTGAGAAAGAAACATATTTATTTAGCGTTTAGTGAAGGAGTCTCCAGCGTCAGAGCTTTGTACTGTATGTAGCGCTACGTTTGTGGACATCTTTAGGAATCGAGGTTTCGTGTTTTATTTGAAACACGACCGGCCTAATATCTTAAAGAATGATTTTGAATAATTCAGGGGAATTAAAATTCAATATGAGTTAAACTTGTTTCCCTTTTTAAATACCTATTATTATTTATCACACTCTGTGTGTGTGTGTGTGTGTGTGTGTGTGTGTGTGTGTGCGTGTGTGTGTGTGTGTTTTCTCAGCTGTCTTCATTTGGTTTGATTGTTATTCTGTAACACCCGCTTTATTCTGGGGGAATTAAAGTGCATGAATATTCAATTAGACTCGTTTTCGTCTATTGAATATTTCATTCGCGCGACTCTAATAGGCTTTGACCTTGATCTCGCCGTCCCCGTTTATCAGAAAAGCAATTTACAACCATCCTGATTAGCTGCTAATGTCGCATCGAGTGCATTAACTAGCGTGTGAGGCTGTAATATGGAAGTGTTTACTTTGTGAATGTTTTAGGAAAGATGTTCTTTTTTTTTTTCAGCGCAAATTCTCCTGCTAATTTGGCATTCATTTGCTACGTGTTAGCATTCGTGGGAATTCCCATGCACATGTAAACAAAACATAGCGCTTAGATGCTAAAATCTATCTGGCTTTGTGTGCATAGCGTGAAGTGAGGAAGGGAAGGAAGGAACAAAGGAAAAAGGGAAAGAAGGGAGGGAGGAAGGAAGAAAAGATGAAAGGAAGGAATGCAAGGAGAGGGACGAGGAAGGAAGAGAAGAAGAAAGAGATGAGGAAAGGAGGAAGGAAGGAGGGAGTGATGGAAGTAGGAAAGTAATGAAGGAAGGAAGGAAAAGAGGGAGTAAAGAAGGGAAGGTAGGAAGCTAAAGGAAGAAGAAAAATGTACAAAGCAAGGAGGGAGTGATGGAAAGGAGTGAGAAAGGAAGAAATAGAGGAAGGGAGGAAGGAAGGAAAAACAAAGCAAGGACAGAGGAAAAGGAAGTAAAAAGGGAGGAAGGATAAGAGGGGGTGAAGAAAGGAGGAAAATAACATAAAGGAAGGAGGAGGGGAAGGAATGAAGGAAGCCAGTCTTACATTTTCTGGTAGATGTACAGTAAGTGGTGGATCCCTAAAAAGAGAAGAGGGACTTAGTATTCATGCACGTTTTTTTCTGTGTCAACCACCCCTACTGTTTCAGTGTCTACATGTCTGTGACCTACTGCTAAGCCACACCCCTCTGAAGAAGAGATTTGAGCAACAAGCCGGGGCAGGGCTTTTTTTTTTTTTCTCCTTAATTTAGTCGTGTCCAGTTCCTCCCCGTCACTAGGGGGCTCCACATTAAGGCTACTACTACCACTCAGCCGAGAGGGCTGAAGACTATCAGGTGTTTCCTCCGAACCACGTGACGCCAGCCGACCACATCTTTTCGAGCTGCTCACTCATGCACCGTTGGGGGCGGAGTAACACACTCGGAGGACAGCGCTATCCTCTCCTTCCACTTGCGTGAGCTCACAGACGCCCCTGATTGGCTCTAGAGCCGTGATTAATGTGGGAGCATGAAGTACCTCCCATCTCTCCCCGCTGAGAGAGCTCGGCCAATCAGCTCTCTCTAGACCTCCGGCTGCGTGAGGTTACAGCATCACCCGGGAATCGAACCAGCGATTTCCGGACGATAGGACGAGCACTTTACCACTGCGCCACCCAGAGGCTCTAGAGCCTCTTTTTATATGGTTATATTAGGGGTCCTATACAAAATAATTGTCCAGTATGGAAAAAAAAATAGAAAGCAATCTGAGCATCTAAAAATGACTGAAAAGGGACTTGGATAACAGGTCCCCATTAATGCCAGGTGTGAACGGAGACTTGATTTGTAGCTGGGTTCTAGCAAACTGAGGAACCAAGAGCTTTAGGAAGGCACTGTGCTCGATCTCTGCAGGAGATTTCCCATGTTAGATCCAGACTAAGGGGAAAAGATGTAGAAGCTGTGATGACGTAAGCGGAAGGTCTGTCATAAGACAAACTTATGTTAACAGGTAAAAAAAAAAAAAGAAAAAAGAAAGAAATAGGTCATGGTCATGGAGGAGGCTCTTGCACGGAGGCGTGACCCAGGAAAAATGGAGATAATTACGCCGCTTAACATTGATGCATCGAGGATGGCGGTCAGCCGTGGTGTAAGGTCACCTGAGATCGTATCGGGTCAGACGATTTGTGAGGACCGGTGTGCAAGGTGATGATTCATATTACAAATGAAGCTACCGAGCTTTTTTCCTCAGAGAGTCTTGTATATACACACACACACACACACACACACACACACACACACACAGATGATGAATGTTCCTCCGGTGTGCTAGCTGTGCTGTGAAGCCGAGCCGTGTGTAATAACAGGAAAAGTAAGACTCCGGAGCTGATCGTTATCCCCTCGCTCGTTCTTCTTGTGCTCACCCCTGCTCGTATGCTGATGGTTCTCCTGATTAACGAGTGGTGAAGGGTTCTAGCAGCGGGTTCCGATCTGATCAGTGGTTCCGTGCTGCCATTGGGAGACTGTTTTTACTGTACGTTAGTCAATAAAATAAATAAATATCCTTTGTGTACTGCTTTGCTACACACATGGAACATGTGTGTGTGTGTGTGTTGCATAAAGATCTACTTTACCCAGTATTTTTATACATATTATTCTCACAGTTGGAAGTAACTAATAAACTAGCAATGAGGAAATTTCTTTTTTGTACAGAAAAAGTGTTCGATATTTTCATCACAGTCTCGTAAGTGTGTGTACATGGGTGTGTGTGTGTGTGTGTGTGTACGTAGACGAGGTTATTCACCCACAGACTCTTGGCATTTAAGTTTTGAAAGGCCAATTTGTATAAAGGTTTTAATCCAATTTGCGGCGGATAATCAGGATTATAAATCATACGTTCGGTTGGATGCTAATTCATTATCGGCTAAAGGCTAAAGGAGATAACATTAACGCTAGCACTAAGGAATTAACGATATAGCGGGTAGGAAGATTTGTTGGGTTTTGTACGATGCTACGTGCTAAGGTTCATCGGGACTGGGCGTGAATGCTAATCAGCGCTCCGAGCTAATAAATGTGAATATGTACAGCTTTTAATCCTAAAAAATTTTTTGTCATTTGAACGTGTCAGTCTGTTGAGGATGGTGATGATGATGAAGATGATGCTGAAAAAAAAAATTATGTTTTAAATTTTTTGTTTTTTAGTTATATGTTTTAAAGAATGGCACGGTAAACCTTTTTACTGTATCTGTTTATATTTCCATGAAATGTTGCAGAACTCCAGAAATGAAAAAACAAAAGGAATAAATTTAAAATAAATAAATAAAGATTTTATCATGTGTCAATCAACCTTGCCAATAAATAATAAATAAACAAATAAAAGGAGAAATAAATTTAATATTCTAGGGAAACACCTTTAATATTAATATTTGTGTGCTTTTATGTGTTCTTAATCTCTTATATGTATTTTATTTATTTATTTATTATTATTATGTTTGCCATTTTAAGTATTTTACTGTTTTATTACTGTTTTATGTAATAGTGTATTTTTTTTTTACATTTTCATATTATTATATTTTTTCATATTTTTATTTTGTTTGTTGTTACTGTTTATATTCAACTTTTGACTCGTATAACCTTTTTTTGTAATAATGAGTGTTATATTTTTGTTACAATATACTTCCATGTATTGTTATATTATTCCACCATAAATCAGTTTTAATTAATTAAATTAATACAAAAACCCAAGACATGTTGCAACTTGAATTGTTTAAAATTGATTAATTGTTTAATTAATTTATTTACTTACTTATTTATTTGATAACTTGCTGCCGTGGCAAAACAAATTTCCCACTTGTGGGACTAATAAAGGTTTATCTTATCTTATCTTATCTTATCTTATCTTATCTTATCTTATCTTATTACTTGTGTGTGTGTGGCTGTATATAGCTTTTATAGTCATAAAGAAACTAAAACCCTCCGGTGTGTATTGCTGTTCCAGTAGTAAACGCCCAGCGACTACACAAATGATAATGTTTCAGAAGCATGATAATATAACCCTGTGATTTGCAGCTGCACTACTGTCAGAGCTGCTCTCATAGAAAATCAATCAACACCTCCCGACCAATCGGAATCCAGAACTCCGGAGCGCCGCGGTAACGATTTTATCGGTCTGCTGGGGCATTTTTTCACCCGCTTGAGACAGAGGATCGTCTCTGAAGTCTCTTTAGTGTCGCTCTTAATTTAAACCCAATTGACGTTAAAGGGAGAAGCGCCATGTCTTTAAAATGTGAGAGAGAGAGAGAGAGAGAGAGAGAGAGAAAGAGAGCAGCTGTCAAACACCATGTCTATATTAGGGAATGAATGGGCTACACACTGAGAGAAAAGCACTAGAGCTTGTTTTCCTTAGCAGAGGCCTAAAGACACAGTTGAGTCACTGTTCCAGCGAGTCCAAGGGCCTCCTTACCCAGATGTGTAGAAAAAAAAAAAGGTCTAAGACACCACTGCCAAGTTTTGTGTTTTCACAGAGCTGGCACACTCTCCAGGAATGTCCACGAGACCACGTCGCGACGCTTGAACGTCTCGTTTGTTAGTTTATTTATTTCTTCACATTTGTGCATAGATGCTTGAACAGTTACAGATCTTGACTGTTTTGGTAGGAGGAGGAGAAGAAGAAGAACAAGAAGAAGGAGGAAGAGCCAAGAGCCAAACCATTGCAGCAGTCCACCAACACGCTGGCCCCGAGTCATCTTACGTGACGCCGTGCCTGTTTTTAATCAAAACCAACTCGCAGACGTCAAACAGAGTGAGAGTCTGAGAGAGAGAGAGAGAGAGAGAGAGAGGAAGTAGTGAACTCTGAGAAAACTGTGGGAGGACGAGAGAGGGCAGAAAGTATAGCGAGAATAAGCAGATGACGGCAAATAAGAAAAAGAAAGAGAGGGAGGAAGGAGAGAGAGAGGGAGAGTGAAAGAGATGACTCAGTCTTGGAAATTGTCAAGAGAGCATGGAGCAGGAGAGGAACGTTGCAGTCACATCTGCGTCAGCTAAAACCCGCTAATGCGATCAAGATGAGTGTCTGCTGCTGCTTCTCGCAACGCTTCACTCACGCTCCATCCATCCTGCTTTTTCAAACCAGCCTAGTCGAGAAGCGACTATCACACCTGATCCGGGAACGTGAACTCTTTTGAAAGAGAAGACACAGGATTAGACGGAAAAAAAGCATCTGATTTACGAATGAAGAGCTAGGAGACGCAAATTGCTTCCTTGTCATGGACCTCTGGATTTTATGGTTCACTCTGCGAAACAAAGTTCTGGTTCTTGGCGAAAATTAGTTCTGTCGCTCATCATCTTGTTGGGTCAGTCTCGGATAGAAGGTCTGTTTAATTTCTGAGGTGGATTTTTTATACTCTTTCACTCCTCCACTCTTTCACTGGGCTGTAGAAACTTCACCAGGGATGCATGAGATCTCAGTGACCCGAATGACCCCGGAATGGGGACGGTTGTGTCCAGAGTGATCTCACCCTCTAGTGAGGAGCGTGGGTAACAGGTCTTGACATCACCAAGACAAAACATCACTGACCAGCAGATTGAGGCACAGACCAGCGAGGAGACGAGCACGCAAAAATCAAGGTACACATCTTTAATTTATTTTATATGTATATGTATGTTTTGTTTTCCTTTTCTATTAAAGATACTAACCAGTCATGTGAATAGCCTAAAGAAACCAAGCAACCCCCTCCTGGGATAAACCAAGTAACCAGATGTTCCCTGTAGAGAGATTCCACTCGCCAGATGTGAGAGGAATGTTCTGATTAAGGAACGACTCCCTCAGCTGCTAACCGCCAACTTTGAGATCATCTGTGTGCGTGAACCACTAACCGCTAAATCCACAGAGATGTCAAGAACATCATGAGCTCCTGCTGCTACAGTGTAGAGCTGAGCTGCATTCTCATTTCTCAGCCCTGCTTCTTGGTAAAAGTACATTTTGGAACTTTTTAAACTTTTAAATAGGGAGTTAACTTGAATCAGGAATTTAAGTGGCGCAGAATGGCATAGTGGAAGAAGAGAGGTACAATGTTACTTTTGCGCCGTCACGAGCATGGTATTTAAATACTTTCTTTTTTTAATATTTAAATTGGTTAAATTATGCTATATAATTTGATCATGATTTTCCCTTGCACCACTTTTTTCCTTTCATTTGTTCGTTCATTGATTTTTCTTCAGTCATCACTCTGTCCTTGATAGAACTCCAATAAAGTCTAAGTCTATCTTGGGAATAGATCCTGGACGAGATGCCAGTCCATACCACACAGATACACTCATTCAGACCAGTAAATATGTAAATATGTGTTCATGTATGTCAATAAACGCCAATTGGGTGCCATTACTTTTGTTCTAAATTGATGTGCTCAGAACATTTGTCATAATTCATGGATAAGTTTATGCTTTTTAAGGTGAAGCAACCAAGTTTTCATGAAATAGTCATTAAATTTTTGCTAATTAATTAATTAATTAATTATCGAGTAAATAATAAACTTTACAGGATAATTTGTAACAAAGTTTTCCTGAACGGAAGGGATATTTCAGAACGCTGTATTTCTTGTGAATGATTTACAAATAAATCTTTTGCATCCATTTTTGTCGAGCATCGTATCTGGGCAGTATCGTAATATGTTGGCGTTACAAGTTCAGTTATGAATTTAAGGCACTCTGCAGTGACTAAACCATATTTAACTTGCCCTGTGCCTCTTGTTTATGCCCTGGATTATGAAAAAACCCTTTATCATGTGCTGCCTTGTATTTTAAGGGCCCTATCAGAGGAGAACTGGGTCAGAGTTTGAATATGTGTACAGAGCGCTGAATTGCAGAAAGCTGTTGTGGTTCTTTTTGAATAGCTGTTGATGACCACTTAGGGATGATGGGGATGATTAAACTTGACGTTAAGTGCTACACTCACATCTGACATCTGTTAAATTTGTCAGCCTTCATGGACGAGGGACTGGAAGGCATCGCAGAATAATCTCTAAACTTTCTCTCTCTCTCTCTCTCTCTCTCTATGTCTCTTTATTTTCTCTTTTATTCTCTGCTTTAGCACTTTGTGTGGTGTCTGTAGCAGGGCTCTATGGAATAGCAGAGGTCGTCGGCCATGCCTGTAGCCTTGCGCACAAGGAGCTGGGAGGATCATGTAACCCCACACACGAGGAAACAGTACAGCTACGATGACCTTGACCTAGTTTGTTGCCACACCGCTGTTGGAGGCAGCGGTTCCCCTACAGGTCGAGAGAGATGTGCGTCGATGCCCGAATGTTGCCGTCATCATCCAGGCTTTGAAAGTTGTCTTGGGGATGATAGAAACAGGCAGAGGAAGACTTTATCTGGTACATTTAAGGGCATTAAAGCTAGTTTTGAAGGCCAAAACAGTCAAACTTTTACCAAAGATGACATCCGTAAACCAACAAGAGAGGTGGACAATATCCAATTAAAAGACAGTCACAGCCATTTTCATCATGGAAGCCTTGATGGAATGCATGAGAAAGATGAAGAGATCTGTAGTGAAACAACATCCACGTTCTCTGGCAGTTCTTCAGAAAAACCTGTAAAAGAACAGGCCAAGAAACTAGATTTCTCCACAACGTCTGAAACCAAGGATATCTCCAAAGACATGGGCTTTTCTGAAATTATCCCAAATAAGGAAGTGCTGGTGGAATTTACAAGCATGCCTGAAAGCAATGGCGAGTCAATGGAAAAAGGCAATGTCGGCGATCCTGTGGAAAAAGCAACCATGCTGTATCACCAACAAGTAATGAGAGGAGGTGTCGATGAGACAGTCACAGGAAATGATACCTTTAATCAAGAGGCCTCACTTAGTGATGCCATCATAAGAACGGACCTGACCACAGAGCTCAAGCAGACTAAAGCTTTTCAAATTCCTCAAATAAATCATGATGTTTCAGATTTTCTCCTTAATTCTAACATTCCAAACTCTAACCATGACCAGGTAATCACAAGCAAAAATGATCCGCAGCTTCACAACCTCCAAGCATGCACAGAACCTGAGTTTTCCAGAAGTACTAATAATTCCAAAGACAAACTGGACACCATTCATGAGGTATCATTTACTGATTTTGGAGAGGAAGGGTTGAGCCCAGTGATGAACATGCAGCACTCCCATGATACCACAAACACTAAAGATAGTTCAGTACAACAGGATAACCCTGAAGCAGGATTTCTAGGGATCCCTGGACTCTTGTCAGACTGTGGACCTTCATCAGAAAGCAGAACAGACTCCTCTGATTATGCACTGACTACAGATGAAGTTGAGAGAGATCCCAAACCTCAGGAAGTTCCTGTCAGGCTGCGCACACGGAAGGTAAGCTCACTGAATTGATGTTCTTCAGCCAGGGATAATAATCCTAATATTCAGACAGTCATAAAACTTTAGTAAAAATGGAACAGACATGTTTAAGGTATCCTCAGGAGCAGGAGTGTGTCCTCATCAAGTGGAGATCAATGTAAATAATTGTTAGCTTTAAAGAGGTAAAGTAATATTTTCCACACCTACACATGCTAATGCACTGGTTTGACCTTCTTGGACAAAAGCTTCTGGCCATGAAACAGCTCAGTATTCTCCGTTCCACAAGCACCACATCCATAAATATGATCGTATGGAAAATTAGTTGGTAAGTTTTGCCCGCGGGTGAAATATTCTACTTTTAATGTATCCTATTAATTTTAGTGCATCTCCATAAAAATCCAATTTCAGAGTCTGTATTTTTTTTCGTCGAGCCTGATTTGTCTCTTCGTGTGTGAATTCGAGAGAGTTAAACGGCATTAAAAAAACATGACGACTACCTATCACACATCCAAGAATATTCTTCGCACATGAGAAGGATTAAAAATACCAGTCACATGACTGTAATTTTTTGGAAAGTTGCAATGATAATCTGTTTCTGAGAATGGTGCAAGTTGTTCTCCAGACCCCACAAACCCATGTATGAATGTATGAATAGTCCAGCTAGCCAGGTGGAAAACATTGACATCATTTCATCTGCTTGCATCAGTGGCCGGAGGGATTGGTAAAAAAAATTTCTAACCTCGGTAAGACCAGCATTGCAAGATGTGAGATGGTGATAGCTGTGTGTGTGGCTATAAATGTGTGCTCCTTTCGTAGGAAATAAAAGCATCATAGCATTAAAAACCAACTCATGCTGCAGTCTAAGTCCAGTATATTTGTGTGTCTGCTAGCGGTCTGCACCGTCTGTTTATCCTGACATATTCCTCCTACTCTGGGGACCTACTCCAAAACGGAGCCATTATTTAGAAAGCGAAGCCCGTTGGCGTTTAGCGAGGAACCGTCTCAAACACGGCAGACTGCGCGAAATAAGTGCCACTTATTTTTGAGTTTTAAGCCTGGGTATAATTGGTTGAATTTTTTAACTCAATGTGTTGTGCTTCTTGTGAGTAACAAGGCCATTTAAGGAGTCCCCAGGCATCAGGACTCTGGAGACGGATGGGAATTTGGACAAACTGGAATAAAACATAACTGTGTGTTTGCAAGAAACATTTTTTCTGTGAGTTTTAGCCATTAGACTAAAAGTTCTTTATACAGCCTCCAAAGAACTGCCTTAAGGATTTGTTCAGAAATCTCAGAGCCAAAGTTGAGGCTTGACAACAAACAGGAAGTGGTTGTTTTCTGTGTGAAGTGTGGTCTAATAGATGCCAATATTTGCATTGTTTCCATGGAAATGTTTTTGAATTCCATTTCTTTTAGAGTCAAACTGGAAATTACATACACACACACACACACACACACACACACACAAAAGGTAACATCAATTACCTAATATAAAGAGCCAGTATGAAACAAACAATATTACAAAACAAAACTTCATTAACATTCACTACAAAACAAAACTTCATTAACAGTCACTACAAAACAAAACTTCATTAAGACCCATTATGAATCAAAATATGTTTAAGCTATGAAACAAAACTTAGCAAAGAAACAAAAGTTCAGTAAGCACCACTATGAAACAAAACTTTATTAGGCAAATAAAACACATAATAGCATCTGCTATTAGCATTGTATTTTGGCAGCTATCTGTTAGCATTCAGCTATACTCACCAAAAAAAGAAACGCCCCTTTTTCAGGACTGTGTATTTCAACAACAATGTTGTAAAAATCCAAATAACTTTACAGATCTTCATTGTAAAGGGTTTAAACAATGTTTTCCATGCATGTTCAAT
>JAQMYG010000013.1:1741370-1752047 GCA_030014215.1 Clariallabes teugelsi
CTGTTGTTATGGGGACCTTTAACTCCACACTGTTGTAATGGGGACCTTTAACTCCACACTGTTGTTATGGGGACCTTTAACGCCACTCAAATTTACAGACATTTGTCATTGTGAGGACATTTGATGTTGTCATTGTAAAGATGTTTGAAATGCAGCATAAAACATATAGGACAAAAAAGACACCTCCCCAGTAGGGGGCACATTTCTTAACCAAATCCTTCAAAAGCAGCTTGAATCCCAGGATTTACAGTGTGTATTTTCTCCTTCTGTTAAACGTTAAGCCTGATGATATTTGTGTTATTGCTGAGAAACCGTGTTTGTCCGGTTCATATGCAAAGCTGCTCATGTTTATTTTTCCCCTCCTTCCCTGACAGGGGCAGATTAGTTTTCCTCCCCAAAACAACCCTGCTCGCTTTGGGGCTGTTCCAGCGTTTTTAGATTGAAGTGCTGAATAAATAATGTAAAGCGCTGCAGGATGTAGAAATGATTTCAATCCAGGATTTAAGTCCAGACACGAGCTCTCAGGCATCGGCTCGGTGTCGGTCTTATTAAACATGCAGCTGAAATGTCAAAGGAAAGGTTAGTGCGGTGTGTGTGTGTGTGTGTGTGTGTGTGTGTAAAGGTATTTGTGATTAAAACTAAGGAGTGTCTCATTTGTCTGTGTTAATATTAACGCTCCACCAGAGGTCAGTGTTTGTCCAAGTGTTCGAATTAGAAATGGGGTTTACACACACACACACACACACACACACACACACAGTGTTGTACTTTTCTTTCTTTCTTTCTTCCTTCCTTTCTGTCTTTCTTCTTTTATTTCTTTTTCTTTTTATTTCTCTTTCTTCCTCTCTTTTTAAAATTGTATTTCTTTCTTTCTAACTTTGTTTCTTTCTTTCATTCTTTCTTTCCTGCTTGAATGATCAAATGAGACAGACTAGTTTATGTGTGTGTGTGTGTGTGTGTGTGTGTGGTTTCAGAGCTCGCGGGAGGATAAGGAGTGGGAACGATCTCAGCTCGACTCCATGGTCCTCCTCATCATGAAGCTCGATCAGTTGGATCAGGAGATCGAGGATGCTCTAGGCTCCGCCCCCTCCCCCTCCCCAAAGGACACGCCCACCGCCAAGAGGCGCTTCGTCTCTGTGAGTCAGCAGTCGAACGTTTAATAAGATCTGACGTAATAAATCTAATAAACGTTATAAGCGATGTTTGTGCGAACAGGAAGTGGACTTGGTGTCGCTGGACGGAGAGGGGAGTCTCTCGGGGTCTTTGCGCTCCCTCGGCGCTCCTCATCATCACTCTTCCTCATCGCTGTGTTCCGTCACGAACAGGGTGAGAATAACGGATCTGTTCATCATTTACTATTCTATTTTATATCTGGTTTATTTGTTTGATTAATCCTGTAACCATGGCAACACCGTTATGGGGTTGAGGTTTTTATTCCTGGAACACACACATTGAACGGCCACGCCCTTCCATCTCTCCATTTCTTTCCCTTTTTTTTTTTTTTTTTGCTCATTCTTCTTCTTTTCAGTCTCTGCTGTCGTTTGGTTTCTCGCCAGCTTCAGGTTGAAGGAAAAGCTGCCTTAATGAGACGAGCAAATAAAAAGCACTTAGCAGAGAAAACACGCGCCAATACCACACAAGAAGCAGAGCACCACCTCAGGCGCCATCATCCGTCCCTCCCACTGTTTAAAGATAAACCCGTCCCGGTGAAGGAACAGCCTCATGATACAGTGATGCACACAGACACATGTTCAGAAAGATCTGAAGAACGTGACGTAGTGTGTTCTCACCTAGGACAGAAAGGGCCAGGACGTTCTACTGAGAGACAGTGTGTGTGTGTGTGGGTGTGTGTGTGTGTGTGTGTGTGTGTGTGTGTGTGTGTGTGTGTGTGTCTTCTTCAAATACAGCAAATCATGGAACTGTTAATTTACTGAAACTCATGCAAGGGTCAAGGCACCGGCAGGTGACATCACACCTGAATAAGGTCAAAGGTCAGAAGCAAGAAGTGCAGTGGAAGGCGGGGAACGCAAATCAGACGCAGGGAACAGAATAATGTTAGAATAATAATCACTGTGATGTTTCACACACGCACACGCACACACACACACACACCAGAGTAAGGAATGATACCAGACACACACACACACACACACACACACACAGTGCAGACATGTCTGGCAGAGAAACACACACACACACACACACACACACACACACACATACTGTCTATGCATGTGCATACACACACACACACACACACACACACACACACACACACACGTACAAACATGCACAAACACACACTTACACACACACACACACATACATACACACCAACACACACACACACGTACAAACATGCACAAACACACACTCATGCACAAACACACACTTACACACATACAAACATACACACACACACACACAAACACACACACACACTTACACACACACACTAACATACATGCATACACACACATGCACACACACGGACACTAACACATATGTACACACACACACACACACACACACACACACACACACACACAGACACTAATAATGGTTAAAAAGCAAAAACGAAATTCAACGAAACAGTTATAAACGTCACAAAGCTCATTATAATATCATCAGTATGTTAATGTAGAATTATTAACGTATGTACTGTAGCCTTGTGTGTGTGTGTGTGTGTGTGTGTGTGTGTGTGTGTGTGTGTGTATGTAAATAAATAAATATATAAATAGATACAGAGTCTTTTCTTAAACACATGAAAGACAATAACCCGGTTTGAAAATGTTACCTAAAAGTGCCGCCGTGGCTCTTTTTTTATAATTTTTTTATTTAAAATTTTTAATTTTTTAATGATGAATGAATTAAATGTGATTTGTAATGAATGAGGCGTGTTGCTCTGTGGCCTGGACATTCCTCACAGGATTATATAAGTGTAAACACACTCTAGATTAGCTCGGCTATTATGTGCACATGCATACATACACACACACACACACACACACACACACACACATCTGACGTCTCTCGTGTCTGTGTACATTTGTCACATATTTATTGTATCTCTAAAATCCGAAAGATTACTCACTAGGCAACTGAGTCCAAAACATGACGTGTGTGTGTGTGTGTGTGTGTGTGTGTGTGTGTGTGTGTGTGTGTGTGTGTGTCTCCACCATGTCCTCCACATATGCTCCTCCATGACCCTATAGTTCATGACTCTGTGTAAGCATATTTATCTGTGTGTGTGTGTGTGTGTGTGTGTGTGTGTGTGTGTGTGTGTGAGATCATATCAATCTCTCTCTCTCCACGGCCCATTTAGTTTCTATGCATGGCACTAATTTGCACATTCCGTTCCCCCCGTTTAACCCGCCGTGATGCTTTTGATGGGTTCCATGTGTCGGGAGTGAAGCGTCGGACAGGAAGTGATGTCATCGTGTGCGTTACGTTCCTAAATTCCGCCTCGATCAGGAAAGACGCGATTGTGGGACTGAGGGATGGAGGGAACAGTAATTTTGTCTTTTTTTAAAGTTTGTTTGTTTTGCTTGGATCAGTTCAGCTGTCTTAAATTGGCTTTCCTGACTCTCTCTTTAGCTACACACACACACACACACACACACACACACACACACACACACACACCCTTCCCTACGTTGTGTCTATTTCTGCAGGGGTGTGTACTGGACGCTGCACTGTTTCTGTCACAGGCACCCATGAAGTCCTCACGTTGTAATGATCTCGCGCTGAGTGTTAAACAACAACGTATAAGCAACGTTTCTTAACATAGAGTCGCTTTGATGTTTAAAGTAAAACACACAGCTGGTTTGCTGCTAACAAGCATAAATGTACAGAATGTACAGCATAACACCCTGGCCTTAAATTATAATACATGTATATACTGCAAATAACTTTGCAATTACAAACACACACCTGCTGCTATTTAGAGTATGTGTGTGTGTGTGTGTGTGTGTGTGTGTTGAACACCTGGATCCTGTCACCACCATGTTTCCACATCTGTTTAATGGAGCTCCTGCACTACTGTCATGGAAGCTGTTTCAGAACATGCATCAACGCCTCTTGACCAATCAGAGCCCCGCGATTGGGCTGATTCTCCGCTGCGGTGTTGAGCTAAGTACCTGCTCCATGTGTTTGTGGAACTTTTTTCAAGCACATTCCAGATGTGCGATATATTTCGGCTCCTCCCTTTATTTCTGAGCTGCTCCTGTGTCTGATCTCTGATGTCAGGATAAAACACGGTTGTCTTGGACCCGATCTGTCTGGCGCTGCTAGCAGACAATATGATGTACGCAAACTCCACAGCATGCAATCCACACAAACAGCCCCCCCCCCCATCCCTCCCCCCCGCCCCTTGCCTCTCGCTCTCTTTCTCACACACACACACACACACACACACACTCAACATAAACACCAATGCTGGATTTATTACTAAATAATGACTTAAGACACATGAGCTAACTGGCTAGTGTGGCAACCTGCTGCTCTACAGAAATAAATCAGTAGCACACACACACACACACACCATGAAACGACCAGTTCCATGGAATGAAACTCGATTCCCACATCTTCACCGTTAGCTTAGCTTAGCAAAATCATCCTGCGCCTTGTCTCAGATCTCTGCATTCCTCTGACTGAGACCCGTGTAGAGGCCAGCTGTTTTATTTTCCGGACTGCTGAGATAAGCATGCTTCACAGCCGCAGATAACAAGTCCAGATTATTCAGCCTTCATCAGTTCTACACACTCCTACTGCAAAAAAAAACAAAAAAAAACAAATCTAAAGCCAGCCAACTCCTGATCCCCTGCCAGAGCTTCTACAAGCTTCTGCTTTAAACTTGTTAAGATGTACAAGCTGTTACTCAAACCTTCATGACATCTACATACTCCTCGAGTAAACTATCTAAAGCCAGCCAACTCCTGGTCCCCAGCCAGAGGCCTACAAACTCCTTTTCTAAGCTTGTCAAGATCTACAGGCTGCTAGTCCAACATTCATGGGGTCTACATACTCCTACGTGAACCGTCATGAACCGTGTACAAACTCCTGCTCGAAGCCTGGTAATATCTAGGGCTGATTCTCCAACCTTCATGAGGTCTTCATACACCTGCTCTATGGTTGTGAAGATCTCCAGGCTGTTCCTTAAACTGAGCTCTACTCACTCCAACAGCAGGATACCTAACTCCAGCCAACTCTTGGTCCTCAGCCAGAGGCCTACAAGCTCCTTCATGCAAGCAACCATCATGAGATCCACCTGCTCTTACTTTAAGTTTTATGATATACAGATGGTTACTCCAAACATTGTGACATCTACATAATCCTAAAGCAAACATCATTAGCTCCATAAGCATTTACTGTAATTTTTTTAAGTGTTACTCCAACGTTCGTGAGGTCTACAAGCTCATAAAGCAGCCTATCTAAGGCCAGCCAGCTCCTGGTCCCCAGTGTTCTACAAACTCCTGCTCTAAGTTTGTTACGCCAACCTTCATGATGTCTACAAGTTCTTAAAGCAACGATCATGAGGTTGACCTGCTCCTACTGGAAATATGTACATGCTGTTACTCCAAACACACTCCAGGTCTACATACTACTGTACATCAGAAACCTATCATAATGCCCGCTAACTCCTGGTCCGAGGCAGAGGTCTCCAAGCTCTAAACTTTTTAACATCTACAGGCTGCTTCAGCAAACTTCTTGAGGTCACCAAGCTCCTAAATAACCATTATGAGGAATTTTGTGCTCCTACAATAGACTTTTTCAAGAGTTTTAGTTAGTTCCTTGAACGTTCAGGAGATATCCACACTCCAACACTAACCTGCCTGCAAACTTCTGGTCATCTAGCAGATGTCTACAAACTCCTACAATAAGGTCGTTAAGATACATACTCCTAAACCAACCATGATGAGGTCTGCAAGCTCATAAAGCAACCATGATAAGGTATAAAAGCTCCTACTTTTAAACTTGTTAAGCTCTATAGGCTGTTACTCCACCCAAGAAGCTAATACATACCTCGGCCATAAAACCAAATTGTTGTAACTGGAATCACAATTCAGCAAATTTATATTAGAAATTAAGGGAGTCCGATATTTCAGGTGTAAAGGAAAGCCGAATACAGGTTTGTCAGAGCGCTGGGGGTCACAGGGTCAAGCCGCGGAGACAGCTCTGAGTTACTCATTTAGCTGTGGTGTGTGTAAGTAGAATAATGGCAGTGTGTAAGGTGGATGTTCCTAGACAAACAAGCTTAAGTGACTGACACTTGTTTGTTCAGTTAACACAATAATCAAACAAACCAAACTTAAACAGGTATGGACTCAAATCCAATCCATCTTTAGTCTCAATCTGTCTGGCGATCTGTATGAACAGGCAAGTAGTGCTGGTGCCTCGTGGCTCCACAGCAGATGGTTCCATCATGGAGCTCCAGTTGTGAAGCTGACATTCATGCTGAATGATGAACTTAAGTATTGAGCATAAACTATTACAAGAGTCTCTCAGGGTTAAAACTGATCTTATTTTGACAAACAGATAACTTTCTCTCCTGAAGTCCGAATGTCTCATTTCTCATTACCCATTGGATTTCTAGCTCCTACTGTTACTAATGGGGTTCGGTGTAAGGCTCTGAAATCCAGAATGGAATTTAAGTGCTCACGCTCAGCTTGATCTTTAACCTCAAAGCCCCTGCTATGCCTGGTGACCTTCCACCTTTATAAACCTGCAGGTTAGCTCCGGACGCTCATGCTGCACTGAGGCGTTTCGACCTCTGATGGGGTGTGTCGCGAGTTTCTACTGGGTTTTTAAACCCTAGCATAAACTCGTGTGATGGAAAGACACTACTCTGCCAGGCAAAAGTTTTGCAATAACAGCTGTGTTATTAAATTATTTTGTATTATTATTACTAATCTTTTTATTTTTACATTTGTTTTTCAGACATTTGCTGCACTTTCGGAAAAAGACCAAGCAGGTAGGTCTTCAGGATATTTATCTGTACTACCTGAACTGCTTCTTCTGTGGCTTGTTAATCCATTTTCCTTTGTATATGAGTAGTTATCGAGGAACAAACCTAGCTAGGCACTTAAGTAACGACCTTAGGTATCTAAGTTACCTTTACTTTTTTGTTCTGGTTCCTTCTTGATTTTGAGTCGTAGAAGAAACAATGTCTAGTCAAGTCAAGTACTAAGTGTACATTGTTGCAGTGGATCTGAACTCAAACACTCTGCCGTTCTGCCATTCTGGAGACAACACAGTAATCCCACTCAGATTCTGCACCAGCAGGAGTGATACCATGTTCTCCATGTTCGGGTGATTTTTATGACACCTATTGAGGCTTAGTAAGGGTCTGTTTAGGTAAATGAACCAAATAAACACGAATAATCAAAATACAAACTGGTACAGTACAGTACACACCACGGTGGCCCGCTGGTCTGAGCCCGAGTTATGTGGTGTGATGACCCCTGTGGTTCTGCGGCTCTGTGTGTGTGAACGTGATGCAACCCAGAGCACAATATTTCCCCTGTTCAAGGCTTTTGAGAAACTACTTTGTGCTCTTCCGTTTTGCAAAAAACAGGGAGAACATTCCTGGTACATTTCTTACATTATTATTTGATCATGTATTAAAGATGAAGGTGTTGAAGAGGATAGGAATGCCAAGTGTGATAAATCACAGGAACTATCCTGTGTCCTAACACCTAGGCACAAAACCAAGATGTTAGCGTTCACAGCTATTTTAAGGTATCAAGGGGCACATGGATGGAACTGCAAACAGAGGGAAAGATCATAGTGTTCCTGAGCCTGGGTTGAGGAATTTTGGAAGGAATGTTCACATTTTGTTTATTAAGGAAGACAGTTTGGTTAAAATAATAACGAGGTTGAATTGTTTCTGGTGCAAATTGTAGCATTCATGATGTACAGATCGTTGACCTTTCCAACACTGGAACTCATTTTGGAGTTCTTGACCAGTCAATTCATAAGAACGTCTTCAGTCAGCACTTTATTCTGGTCAATATCTTATTCATGTATCCAGAACTTATCCCTAGAACGGGATGTGATGTTTGAATACACCATCAGGGCACCATGCATGCACCATCATACACTCATTCACACCAATCTACCTACATGTTTTTAGAGATGGAGGATAACCCACATGGACAGTGGGAGAACATTGTGATATTAACTCAAGCTTAGAATCAGATCTGAGATGCCAATGGCAATGCTTCTCAATGCATCAACATTCTATTTACTGTATGTTTAAAGTATAATAAGATTTTTAGGATCAGAGCCCCTATGACTATAATTCCCTTTACAAGAACTGACTGTTCTTCAGTCTGTCCTTCTGTCCTAACCTGTAGGATTTGTTGGTAGAACCTTTAAAATGTGACTTAATGATTAACCAGCCAAAGAACCCTTGAAGAACCCTTTGCTTTATCATTCCTCTGAAGGATGGTGGTAAATATGAACCTAAACACTCAAACTGCTATTATACATTGCACCCCCACTTCCTGTTCCTCCTGGAACTTGCTTGTTAAAGGCAGGAAATTCCAATGTGCACTCTCTGGATGGTGAGACAGGAAAATGAGAATAATAGAAGATAAATGAAGGATTGGGAATGACAGATGTGTTGGGAGGACAGCTGCAGCCTTCATCTAGATCTTCTTGATTGACAACGTCTTATCTTGACTAACACTGTATGTTTTTTTTACGAATTATTTAGTTTCTCGCATTGAGAGCTGAAGAAGTTCTTGAACCAACAGGATTCTTAAGTTGAATGCCAGTCATTTTTCTGACATCAACTCACACGCTCACCTGCGGTACTCCTTAGTACCTGCAGTAATCACTGAATAGACCCCACCACACACACCCACACGCTTCGCTTTCTTTCTGAATTCCCGAGGCGCTTTGATGTGTCGGTTCCTTCTGAGCATTCCTACCCCCATTGCCCCCACTCCTTCAACCACCGAGTGGAACCAAGGCAAGAACAAAGGGTCTATTAGTAATTTCTCAAGCCTTGTTCTCAGATGCAGGTCCAGTGTAGAAAGGTCTGTTTGATTAGGATCAGAAGGAACGGGATTTGATTGGACAGACAAGCAGCAGTGCAAAAACATGTACAGTATAAAGAAGATACTATGAAGATACTAGTGGGCTGAATGGGTGAGAACCTACAACGATGATGCAATTGATCATCGTTGTGGGTTATCTCACAAGGATGGCTCTTTGGTACGTTATGGGAATGGCCATGATGTCTGATGAAGTATGAAAACATCGGACGCTTGAACAAACGTCAGAACCAAACATGCTGGCTGCTTTGCAGACTGGAACTTCGTTGTGATGTCTAATGATTTATACTTCCATTTGCAATAAGGCACTGGAGCACTTTCGCATGCAGTATCTGGTGTAGCAACCGCATGCATCGTCTTTACCACGACTGTCTATTTCTGACCCCTTACCGCCTCTGCATAAGACTCCAGGACTAACAAAAGCATACCGGTACTGGGTGGAGGCTGTCTAACAATGGCCTTGGCTCACTCTTTAAATAACCTTAAGTCTACACACACAGTAGTCTCTCTCTCCATATATCTCTTGATAGCATTGGCTGTACTGAACTTTCACCAGAGTGCTCATTATTCAAGAAGTGACACTCGAGTATAACACATGTTTACACCACACACTATCTATTGATGGAAAGCTAGGTGGAGACAGTAGTGCGGAAGTGTTTTATCACTTTGAGGAGGTCCTGGAGATATCTTGGGATGGCCTTGGTTTCCAGGAACTGATGCTTGTGTTGTGTAGAATGAGAATAGAAGATCAATCTAGATTAAATTCTTTTTCTCTTGGTTATGATTTTCGACCTGGGTGTCCTGAAAGACATCTGTGTGCTGTTCTGTTGAGACAAGAACAACTCTATCGTTCTATGCTCAAGCGAGTTGTTGCTCTAAAAGGCACTCAAAGCACCTCAGCTGGTCAGTAATGGCAGTGACTGTGTAACACCTATCACCAACATTACACTTAAGTGTCTCTTCCTGATGGTTTAAAAAAATGTAAACCTGTCTACGTAAAGACAGAACGTATCAGACTTTGGTGCTCATACATCCAAATGGGATAGCTCTCATGGAGCTGACTAACCTTTCGAAGTGAGCCAGCACCTTCATGAGGGTTTTGTCTTTAATAAACGGGGACACGTTGAAGATCACTACTCATGTCGCAGGGGCTGACAGAGCGGTAACTTGGACTGTCTTCCTCTCACCCATTTTCCACTCTTAATGAGTGTACAAAAACATTACCATGGCTTTGTTTCTTGATGTTGTCACACTCTACCTGCTCTAACAGCATCTCCTCCACCTGTGCACTGCTCTCTGACACACACCTTATACCATGTCAGAGATCCAGCGTCTCGTCTTCCCGCCGGCCTCAGAGGCCATGACGTCCATGTCACTCACCCTCTCTCACTTCAAACTTAAACGGCCACTAAGAACATCCACTAATAAAATTGGGGGAGAACAAACAGATCTCCACTTGTTCTCCCCAAATTCAAAGCATATTCAGAGAGAGAGAGACATGAGGACAGCGAGAAACATAACTATGCCAGTGTAAATGAGTTTCTGGAACAGCTGTATTTCCTGGAGCTGCAGTGTTTGCGTTTCAGGGAAGTTTGCTCGGCCCCAAGGTCGAGCC
>JAQMYG010000013.1:1759471-1770645 GCA_030014215.1 Clariallabes teugelsi
TAAGATTAATCAGTTTGTCAAAAGGAAGAAGCCTGGCTCAGTAGGTGTGCTTTTGCTCTTTCTAAACTCCTTCCTATTTGAGATCAACTAGCATGTCGGAGTTAGTGATTAGCATGTCAGAGTTAGTACCTCCATCCAGACAAGGGATCAAAATGGCTTTTATGGGTCAAAGGTCTCATTTCAGTCGGTGACCCTAACCACAAATTGGCCCATTTGTCTGCCAGAAAGACTTTGGTGCAATTAGCAGTGCTAGTGCTAACTCGCTAATAAGGGTTATGTAAGCTGAACAGGCCTTACAGTTAAACTGGAAAGTCTTACAAAATATCACAAGAAATAAAATTTAGAGCTCATGAAATATCAGGTGGGGCGGGGGGGATGGGGGGGGCATATTAATAATTAATGGAGATGGTAATTAAAACACTTAAAACATATCATGAATAGTTTTAATAGAATAAATAGAAACAAAAATATACCACTGTGTTAATGATTTCGCCTGAAAAAGACTCAACCAGCGTGATGTCGTTTCTGAAGAACTCCCCAATCATTCGAAAGCAGCCTTGCATCTAAAAGCCTTTCTGTGTGTGCATGTGTGTGTGCATGTATGTGTGCACGCTTGAGTATCCTTGCTTTTAATACCTTCATACTGACTTTTTCCCACTTCATTGCCTTCTGTGTCTGGTGTAAAAGGATTAGCGGCAGGGAGTCTCTTTAGTCTTTTTGACAAAAAACAAAATAGAGTGTTTTAATTCAAATATAAAATAGTATAATATTATCTAGTATAATAGAAATGGGACAACAAAAACTCTAATTTTATATAAATTGCCATATATGGTCATGTCTCTAACCACTCTGTGAAATAATAACTTCAATTACCTTCCTCATACTTCCTCATTTCCAAGACTTCAATAGACTTCCACATACTTCTTTTCCTTGTTTTATCCTTGTTTTTCCATGAACTCCTCTTACGCTTCCTAACACATTTTCATACTTACATAGACCTCATTAGAATCCCATGGACCACCTATACTTCCTTGCTCTTCCAAATAATCACCATGCACTTTAACAGAAATCTCCATTCCTCCTTATATCTTCATATCCTTTCGAACACATCAATGTACATTCATAGATCTCCTCATATTTCCAAAGACTTTCCAAAGAATATAAGGTTACACTTCCTTATATTTTCATATTTTTTGTTATACTTCCTTATACTTCATCATACTTCCTTACACTTCCATAGATTTCCTCAGAATTCTTCATATTTCCACAGACGTCTTTATATTTCCATAGATGTCCTAATACATCCTTAAACTTCCCTAAACTTTAAAAGACTTCCACGTACTTTCTTGTTTTTTGATATATTCCCCATACACTTCCATAGTCTTCCTAAAACTCTTATACTTCCATAAACATTCCTATACCTCCATAGACTTCCTTAAGTTTTCTTTTGTTTCAGTGTACAGTACTTCCTAACACCTCCATAAGCTTCCTCATACTTCCTTGTTCATCCAAATACTTTCCATGCATTCATAGAATTCCTCAATATTTAGTGTACTCCCATATCATTTCTAAGACAGCCTTAGACATCCATGGACTTCCTCATATTTCCAAAGAATTCCTTATACTTTCTAATACCTTTTATACTACTATAGACTTTCGTAGTCTTCTTTATACTTTTATAGATTTCTTTATACTTGCGTGTTCATACACTTCCTAATATTTCCAAATACTTCAAGACCACCACAATACAAGGACCTCCTCATTCTTCCTTATACGTCCACATTTTTTGTAGGAAAATATTTGTCATGGATTTTTTTCCTACAAAAGCATGACGCGCAATTTTATTATTCTTAGACAATTTATAAAAAAGAATTTAAAAAAGAAAGAAAACAGATGTTAATTCTAATGACGTACACGTAATACCCAATTTTGTACTTTTTTGTTTATTTTTTATCGCTTTTACTTTACCCCCTCCACACACACACTGCTGTAAACCGCATGCCGGAGAAAATTTTTTTTACAATAATTACATCAATTTTCATCAGAGGGAATTATTATTATTATTATCATTGTTATTGTTATTGCTGTTGCTGTTTTGTGTTATAATTGCAGGTAATTTTGAGACATTTTTGTCTGGTTAGCTTTACGGTTTTCCAGTTCAGGGAAAGTGCACAGCCTGAGAAATGCTGAAAAAGTCTAAATGTGTACAGTGTGTGAAATTCAGCTGTACTGCTGCACTTTTGCTGGAATACAGAGTTTTTGGATTATACTATCAGGTCACTGAAAGGTGTGTGTGTGTGTGTGTGTTGCTGTAGATCTCAGACATTCCTTCCTGTTTAGTGTTCTAGGTCTGTTGATAGTAAAGACAGCCATGACACCAGTTTCAACAGCACACACACACACACACACACAAACATCCAGTCATTTATAAATCTGATCTGGTAATAGCAGTTTCTGTTTACAGAGTTTATTATTGATTTACGATCATTACTTTCTTTAATATTAGCATATACTCGGTTTTATTGAGGCTAACTCTAACTAAATAGCTTTAATGATGTTCTCTTTAATGTTAGAGTTCTAGCTTTATTTGGGAATATTAGTAAGATTGCTCAGTGAGCATGCTAACTCTCTAAACCTTGCTAGCTAGTGCTGTTTGGGAATATTCTCTGAAGATGACTAGCTAGCTTTAATGATGATATTACCTCGAATGTTAGCCTCTAATGTTAGCTTACTAGCTTTTTTGTGTTTGTTACGTAGCAAGCTGGGTCAGGTTAATTGAGTTTGCTAAGTCTCTCAAAATTACTAGCATGCCTTTTTCTTAAATATATTTATTAAATAAAATGCACTAGCTATCTTTGTTTGCTAATATTAGCTTACTAGCTGTGTTAGGGAATATTAGAAAAAGCTAGCTCAGTTTTATTGAGCAGGTTAACCCCCTAAACCTTGCTACCTGCCATTGTTTGGGAATATTCTTTAAAGATAACTAGTTAGCTTTAATGACATTCTCGCTAAAGTTAGCTTACTAGCTGTGTTTGCGTTTATTAGAAAGCTAGCTCTGTTTTATTGAGCAGGCCAACTCTGTAAATTTTGCTAGCTAGCTTTGTTTGGGAATATTCTCTGAAGATCACTAGCTAGCTTTAATGACATTCTCTCTAATATTAGCTTACTAGCTTTATGTGTGTTTATTAGCAAGTTATTTATTCCAAGCTAAATGCCTAAAACAAATTGCTAGCTAGATAGCTTTGCTTCTAAATAATCTCTTAAAAGCACTAGTTATCTTTGTTTTAAAAAGCTAGCCCTGTTTTATTGAGTAGGCTAAATCTCTAGAAATTTCACTAGTTTCAAAGGTCACTAGTTAGCCAAGTTACCGTATGTTAGATTACTAACTTTATTTGTAAAGTTGATTTGAATGATGTTTCCAGATAACTCTGAAGCTAATATTTTTTGTGAGACGTTGGGATATGAGCTAGCGTACAAGGTGGCAACAGGGTACATCTTTATTAGCCGTATTTAATGTCTACATTTTTACAGTTGATTTCTATTTATGTTTGACTCTCAGGTTTTTGGTAAAACCTCAACATCTTGTATCCTTGTGACTGTTTACTTAAACGTAAACAGACACAAGGATACAAAATGCTGCGTTAGCATGTCGCTAATCCGTAAGAACACGGCAGACGTGTGTGTATGAAGTGTGTTTTTCCTGTGTTTTATTTGCGCGTCAACAGAAGTGAGATATGTGGGAGAGAGGCATCGCTGGTGTCCTTGTCCACGCCAAAGGCACTGTGTGTGTGTGTGTGTGTGTGTGTGTTTGGAGGAGTGACAAGAATGTTTTTCTGAACCCAGTGACTCCTGCAACACTTGTTTGCTTTTCTGTTTTTCATTAATTCCTTCATTGCCTTCGTCTCTTTTACACACTCACACACACACACACACACAGATGATACAAGGACTTACTCACAAAATCCACAACAAACTGTTACAGAACTCAGCTTAAAAGTGATTCCAAAGGTCAGAGGTCAATTAGAAGTGATATTCATTATCCCTGCACGGTTTAGATTTATTGCTGTTGTTATTGTAGTACAGACGCACTCACATTCAGCGAGTCTCAGACATGCTCTAAGCGACCTAGCCTCACTCCTAAACCTCATAAACCCTCAGTCAGCGTGATGTCAGAGGTCATAGGTCAGCCAGAAGCACAGCGTGAGAGATGTATTGTCCCGTCAGGGTTTTACTACCCGCTCACTCTCTCGCTCTCTCTCACTCACAAGTTTCCAACCGAAGACAAGCAGCTGTGAATGTTTCAGGACGGAAGTAAGTCCCTCAGACGTGCTCTGTGTAAATGTTTGGAGAGCGAGTGCAGAGGAGACGTCTGACTTCACATCTGGATTGAAGTGAACTGCTGTGGAAATCATCTGAGTCAGGAAAATTCCATCTCTCTCTGTTGCTGTGGCTCAGTACATTACAGCGGCCTGTGTGTCTATCGGTCTCAGTACAGGAGGCGTGGCCTGTGTATCTGTCAATTTTATAAGAGGAGGCGTGGCCTATATATCTGTCAATCTGAGTGAAGGAGGCGTGGCCTGTGTATCTGTGTTTTAGTAAAGGAGGCGTGACCTGTGTATCTGTCAATTTTATAAGTGGAGGCGTGGCCTATATATCTGTCAATCTGAGTGAAGGAGGCGTGGTCTGTGTATCTATGTTTTAGTAAAGGAGGCGTGACCTGTGTATCTGTCAATTTTATAGGAGGAGGCGTGGCCTATATATCTGTCAATCTGAGTGAAGGAGGCGTAGTCTGTGTACCTATGTTTTAGTAAAGGGGGCGTGGCCTGTGCATCTATCAATTTTATAAAAGGAGGCGTGGCCTGTGTATCTGCCAGTGTTACAGAAGGAGGCGTGGCCTGTGTGCCTGTGCTTCTGCAAAGAAGGTGTGGCCTGTATCCCTTCCAGTGTTACTGACAGAGTCGTGGCCTGTGTACCTCTCACAATTGATAAAGTAGGTGTGGCCTCTGTTCTGGTCAATTTTATTGAAAGAGGCGTGGCCTGTGTACCTGTCCCTTGTCAGTAACGGCATGGTCTTTGTGTATTTTTCAGTAAAGGAGGTGTGGCATGTGTGTGTTTTTTTATAAAGGAGGTGTGGCCTGTGTGCCTGTCAGTGCCTATGAAGGAGGCGTGGTCTGTGTACCAGTCAGGGTTTATGAAGGTGGACTGTGTACATCTCAAAATTGATGAAGTAGGCATGACCTAAGTTCCGGTCAGTTTGAGTAAAAGAGGCGTGGCCCATGTACCTGTCCAGTGTCTTTGAAGGAGGTGTGTCCTCTTTGCGGGTCAGTAGACGAGGTGTAGCCTTTGTACCCCTTCGGCCTCAAACCCTGTGCCTTACGGAGAGTGCACTCAAAAAAGGAAAGAAAGAAAGATACCCCCTATTTTAAATGTATTTATTTTGTATTTTTATGTACCACATTTTGGGCGTTCTCTCACCTAACTCGAGATTACGATAACGTTGAAGCCTCCACAGGAGCCACAAACATCTTTTCCATCATTAAATAAGAAAATCATCCAGGAGTTAAATAACAACACTGCCCTATAATACCAGCTCTGTTTATAAGAAGCATCAATCCAGAGCTCGGCTGTTGTGTTTACTCGCTTCAGTGTTTCATTTCCTGGAGCTACCCTGTTGTAAGAACGTTCTTTCTCTTTCTTCATAGCTCTTACTTCAAATCCACCTCTCTGTTGTTGTCCTGTATAACAACCGATGGGTGGAGCGGATCAAAATCGTTATGTAATATAGAGTACACTTATACGCTGGTGCTTCAAGAACGTCTGAGGGGTCTCTGTGCGTTTTGTGGTGACCTTCAGAGGTTCTACAGTATCTGTCCCAGATGGCTTTGGTAAAATGTTAAACCAGCCATAACGTGAGAAGAGAGAGAAAGAGAGAGAATGAGACAAAGAGAGAAGGAAGAAGCTCTGTTGACATAGCTGCAAGAGAATACAAAACCACCTGGAAATGAGTAACTCGGTCAGGCTCAGCCAGGACATGTTTCAGATAACAAAACCGAACCAGACGGTGAAATCATAACCCACTTTCATTATAGAGTGCTCACCAGAATAAAATTAAAGTTGATCAGGGACGCAAAACATTATGGTTGAACAACACAAGGGCCTGGAAACATGGAAACACTGTCAACATGTCATTAGCTCATTCAGTAATGCTAATGAGAACTCTTGACGAGATGGAAAAAATGAACTACATGGTATAACAGGAGCTAGACTGCAAAGCTCTGGGCTAAAACCCATCCTTGTTGCTAAAGTTGCGACGGTTTCAGGGCAGCTTATTCAGCATAGATGACCTCCTGAAAAATAAAGAGGTGTCACCGTAACCTTTGCTCCCTGACCTTAAGGTCGCAGCCTGAGTGTCGGTGCTGTACTTGGGAGTCCCAGACTCTCCTGGCTGAACTTTGACCCGGGTCTGAACTCCACTCTGCTGTCATGCTGGCTTAATAAAAAGAGTCACAGAGCAACGAAGCATATATGTGACATGACCCGCTGCTTTTCAGGACACGTGTGCGAGAACACATGTGTGGTCATGGCTGGAACGGCACTACCGGTATGACACGGGTAATGCGTATGTATACAGGGTTATTGTGAGTTTGTGTGTGTGTGCGTGGCAGGGTGTGTGTGGGGGGAGATAGACAAAGATAGACAAAGAGAAAGAGTGGGTGAAATAACCAAAAACAAATGTAAGAGAGACATGGTACTTCAGGGTGATGACTCTACCACATAGACAGGCTATGAGTGTTATCATAGGACTGTCTCACACACGTCTGTCTCACACACTTCTGCCTCTGGTTAATGAGTCCTTTGTTTTACCGCTTGTCCTGGTGTTTGCTTACAATTGACCCACTGTCTTGTATTACACATGATGGTACACGGTACCACTGCATTCACGCAAGCAAGAGACAGAACAACAGCAGCAATAGCTTTCTGTAAAAATTAGGTATGGCGATTGGCTTGAACGATGCACAAGCCTTCATATTTTTAAACAGTATTATATTAAATGCTGCATAAGTCTTTAACAACAGTACAAAGGTTCAGAAATTCTGTAAACCCCTAATATTACTAGAATACCAAGCCCTGGTTCTAGTTACTGTCAGATCACCAGCTCTGGGTCTAGTTAGTACCAGATTACCAGGCTCTGGTTCTAATTACTTCTAGACTACTAGGCTCTGGTTATAGTTACTACCAGAATATCAGGCTGTGGTTATAGTTATTACTAGATTACCAGGCTCTTGCTCTAGTTAGGACCAGATTACAAGGCTCTGGTTCTGGTTATAATCAAAATACCAGGCTCTGGTTCTAGTTAGTATCAGATTACTAGGCTCTGATTCTAGTTACTACCAGATTACCAGGTTCTGGTTCTAGTTAATACCAGATTACCAGGCTCTGGTTCTAGTTACTACTAGATTACCAGGATCTGGTTCTAGTTACTACTAGATTACCAGGATCTGGTTCTAGTTAGTACCACAGTACCAGACTCTGGTTCTAAGTATTATCAGAATACCAGGCTGTGGATTTAGTTTTTACCAGATTATCAGGTTCTTGTTACTACCAGATTACCAGGCTCTGGTTCTCATTACTACCGGAAACCAGGCTCTGGTTCTAGTTAGTACCAGATTACCAGGCTCTGGTTCTAATTACTTCTAGATTACTAGGCTCTGGTTATAGTTACTACCAGAATATCAGGCTGTGGTTATAGTTATTACTAGATTACCAGGCTCTTGCTCTAGTTGGGACCAGATTACAAAGCTCTGGTTCTAGTTACTACCAGATTACCAGGCTCTGGTTCTTATTACTACCAAAATACCAGGCTATGTTTCTAGTTACTACTAGATTGCCAGGATCCGGTTCTAGTTAGTACCACAGTACCAGGCTCTGTTTCTAATTATTATCAGAATACCAGGCTGTGGTTTTAGTTTTTACCAGATTATCAGGTTCAGATTAAAGCTTGTTACTACCAGATTACCAGACTCTGGTTCTCATTACTACCGGAAACCAGGCTCTGGTTCTAGTTAGTACCACATTACCAGGCTCTGGTTCTAATTATTACCAAATCAACAGACTCTGGTTAGTGTCTAGTTAGTGACTCTAGTTATTATAAGAAAACCATTTCTGGACAACCAAAATACCAGGTCCTAGTTAGTAATAAAACACCAGGGGCTGGTCCTAGTTATTACCAGAATTCCAGGATCTGACCCCAGTTAGTACCTAAATATGTGGCTATTGTCCTAACACAGCCAAGTTGTATCTTAATACTTCATGACAAAATTAAATAAATTCTGTTACTAGGCAATATATATATTTTTGTTTATTTGCTCAGTTGTTTGTGCCACGAGGTTACACAGTCTGTTTGGTCATGATGTGTGATCTAATGTTTTTGCTCATGTTTTTTTATTTTTTGCTCTCTCTGGCCAGCCTGGTACCCTCAAGGACCCAGGAACAATAGAGTTATTTGATATATCTTCAAAACTGAACGGCTGCAGCAACAAAGGGTCAGTTGTTTTCAGAGAAAGCATGAGATAAAGCAAAAACAGCCAGTGCAGTGTTCAAACTGCAGCATTGTGATCGAGTCATGTGAAGCTTCCCCTTGAATGAATGGAGTACAGTATCTCGAGAAAAAAAATGTGATTTCGCTTTCATTTGCTCATACTGATGTGCTGTTGGAGACTTTGACGAGAACTCGGCTGGCATCATAGCATCGGGTCAGAGTTCACAGCCTCAGGGAGGAATTACTGCTCCAATGTCCTGGACATGTTCGCCATCTCAACCAAGTGAAGGAGAGTAGTGAAGGTTCCTGGGCTCCAGGTGAACTAGAATTCTCCTCCACAACCAGCTCGAATAATGTTCTTGGCAGATCTTTATTTACGAGAACTTTCATGTACACACTGTTTAGTTTGGTATGCAGGTGAGAACAGCAACCATGCTTGATTTTGAGCAAGGTTGTCTTGGTCTGCTTCCAAATTTTACGCTGCAGATCTTTCTTTCAGATTAAGTGCTAAACTGAGCCCAAGGAGAACGCTGCATTTTTCTGGTTTCTATGCACATTTCTACGTAATGGTTCCCTTACCAAATTTCTCACCAGACTTCTTGACCTCAAGCTGAGGTGATTCTTCATTTTGCTGGTGGGGCTTTAGACTGCCTTAAATCTTTGCCGCTCTATTGGTGACATGGCCGGTCCCGTAACCTATAATTATGTAGTATAATTAAATAACCCCTAAGGTCACTCTGACTGCTATCACAGAATGAAGAAAGACCAGTTGTCTGACTCACTGACAGACCAAACCAGTCTGAGGGTGAACCTTTTTTTTGTTTAGTCTCAACGCAAGTCTTTCCTCGTGCATGCCCTCCTGCCACAAGACCCTCTTGAACTTTCATCATGACTGTTCATTAACCTTCGGAGGTGCTCTACATGTCATGTGGGGGGTCATGAGATTTAGATGCTGTCTTCAACCTCCCAGTCACATGGCGGTCTCAGGAAGAGGTCAGAGTGTATCGCTAGGTGGATGGGGTGAATAGTTTATTAGAGAACTGTACACTACTCTTTTGAGAAGAATAGAGATGATACTAAAGAATAGAGTGGAATAACAGTCAACTCCATTTCAAATGGTTTTGAAGTGCTTTGTGATACTTTCCAGCCCAAATAAGGAGATGTTATAATGGAATAGTCCAGTCCAGTTATTTCCAGTGTAGTTCACTCTTCTATTGAAAACAGATTAGAAAATAAACAGGAATATTTTATAATTTAATAATCAACATCATTTTGAATGTAAGTAGGATTGAAATGGAATTCTGTCAAATAACTCCTGTTTTTTCCCCCTTTTATACTAGGGGTCACCACATCGGATCACACTACAGTATATAACGGTCTTATCCAGAGAACTTATATTTTATCTTATTATACATCTGAGCAGTTCAGGGTTACGTGAGATACCCTTCCTGTCACAACCTTCCTATTTTCTAACCAGGCACTATTCTGGTACTACAAGCAGGGGCTGGGTTGTATAGGTGCATACGTTTTTTGTTCAGGAGCCCAACAGTGGTGACCAGCTGTGGTCAGTGGTGGGTTCAAACCCCAGACCCTCTATTCAGCAGCCCAGAGCCTCAACCACCTAAGCCTTAATTATTGAGCAGAATGTAATGGGTTAAATTTTCTCCCTGTTTTTGGAATAATTTCAGTCAAAGCAGTGCAAACCATTTATGTCGTGGTGGTGGAATTTTCAAACCTCATTTCGTGGGAAAGCTTGAAACAATTGGTGCTTTTGGATTCCCCTGTATTTATTTCTAGTTATTTATTTATTTTAATTGTGTGGCTAAGAGGGTTGGAATATTTTCAGAAATATGACAACTATGCATATTCCTACTCCGTGTCTGGTGTCCCAGATAGTTTTATTGTGGTGGGTTGTCCATTCTCAGGATTGTGTGGTGTTGGGGAAGACTGATATCTGGACAAAATTCCATTCATTCTTTTACAAATTTCCCATCGGCTTAGAAAGAAACTTGGCACGTCTGACTTGAGAATTTATTTTTGTGTACAGTTCCTGGTTTGTTTTATGGTCCAGCACCACATCATTTTTTTTCTTTCCCAGATCTTTGCCTCCTCTATCTCACCGTGACCCAATTCCTTTCTCGTATCTAAGGAATGAATCTAGTTTAAAATCTAAGGTAATTAAAAAAAAAAAGACCAGAGAGAGAGAAAAAGAGCCCTGCAGAACCTCTTATACACAAATGTTTTTCATCCAATGGGTTTCACAGACTTACTACAAAGAAAAGATAAAATAAATAAAAATAAAGGAATGTGCTTAGAATGGAAAAGCTGTTAATATGAGGACTCTTGAAACCTTAAGGGTTCTTCATTCATCCATCTCAGGGAGACCTTTACTTACAGATTCAAGCAGTGTGCAGAAATGAACTTTTTTGAAAGTTAAACACTCTTAATTATTTAACGAGCTGTTAAAAGAAAAAGAGTGTATGTCTTACTATAACGGATAAGAAGTACAAATTATTGCTTCTTAATTATTTCCTTACTTTAGAATTACTCAACGGTTCTTTAAAGTGTGTGTGTGTGTGTGTGTGTGTGTGTGTGTGTGTGTGTGTGTGTGTGTGTGTGTGTGTGTGTGTGTGTG
>JAQMYG010000013.1:1878864-1893601 GCA_030014215.1 Clariallabes teugelsi
GACTCTAAATGAACGTCTCCTCTGCAGCAGAGGTCAGTTTTGGTCTTGATCTCCTGGGAAGGTCTTCATGAGAGACAATTTCATCATGGAGCTTGATGGGTTTTGCAATGGCACTCGACACAATACTGTTCTTCAAGAACTGTTCCAGAACAGCCGACCTTCATGTCTTAAAATAACAACTGACTGTTTTGTTGTTGTTGTTACTTATTTACCTAATTCCGTATTTTATTCCGTTTTTTTAATATTTTTGAAATCCCCAATGTTGTTGTAGAATGGAGAAAATAAATCACTTGTGTATGCTTGGTTCGGCCATTCAACATCATTTGACTATCATTCTAACTTTTAAAAACACCATTGTCCTGATGGTGGACATCATTGCAAAATGTCATTGCAGCTACAGAACACTACAGCACTCATTCACTGTTAGGGTTCCTGCTGGGGCGGTATGTCGCCTACTGTACATAGGTTGTAGAATGTGGATTGGGATGCAGAATTCCCATTGAATTGTGCAATATTTCTCAATTCTAACAAAAATTCAATTGAGGATCTAAATAACAAAATGATTGAAAAATGAAAATTCCACTCAAATTAATTATTTATTTCAATATTTCACTTTTTTCTTTTTTATTTGTTGATGCTGATGAAGATATATAGTACTGACTGTTTAATGGAAACATTTTATATATATATATATATATATATAATTTATTTAATTTTTTTTAGAAAGAAAATTGGTGAATTGTTCACGGAAACCTGTATCCAAAGTTCTGGATTCTTTCACTCTCACCCACTTCTTGTCCATCTCCATTTCTCCTTTGTTCCACCACGGTACACTAGTCCTTCTTCAACAGCCTTTAATTACTGCGAGCATGGGCTTTCAAGGATCCTCGAGGACCCACAGAGGAAAAAAGGAAGACCATCCATATCTACGGATCGATAGAACACAGTTCCTTTGATCGGTCCCACCTCCCTAATTCTCTCTCTCTCTCTCTCTCTCTCTCTCTAAGGAGGCACAAATTTCACTTTCCAGTGCAAGAAAAAAAATCTTTTGACGTCATGTCGACTCGTTCATTATCCAAGCCTATTTTCCTCCCACACACACACACACACACACACACACACATACTGTATTGAAAAACCCCATGGTGTGGAAAGCTGTTTAGAACATGCAGCACACTGACTGTGGCTCTGCACACATGGTTTATGCTCAATAACCCCCTATCAGTTTGAATGTTATCTCTTAATTGCATTTCTTCTATCAGACTGACGGAGTTTGCTTTGCCATATTGTGCAGCGCTCCCTTCCTAAGTCCATAAGTCTGCTAGTGTCTGTGTATGTGTCTCATTTTTTTTGCCATCTCACCTAATAATATTCTCCACATTTAATGTTCTTCCACCTTATCGCTAGCACAATAACCCTGCTGTTGATTGATTTACGACACATCATCACCCGGGCTTGTTATGATCCCCAAGACTTTTGCTGCTTATTAATAAAAACTTCTGCCTCCCTGCTAGACCTCCCTGCTAGCTAGCACAATAAAACCATAAATATGTTTAAATAAAAACACACCAGAGAGTCGATGGATGGGCGGATGGCACACGCCGATGGAAAAAGAGAGCGTTTACGCTATATTTTATAGCCCTTCTTTTTTTATACCAACGTTAACATTTCCACATCATTCATTAAACTAACCACTCTCGCTAAAACCGATTCCAAGGGAGCCCTCTGGCCTTCAGCGCAGCGCTACCCGGTTGCTAAAACAGCACACTGTTGATTTTCGCCTCTCTGGCCCGTTGCTATTGCACCAGCTATAAAATGCACCGTGGGCCGACGGCCATAAAAGGCTTGTAAAAGCTGTAAAATCCCACCTCGGAGATTAGCGAACACAAAAGGAATATTTATCTTCGGCGCTAACAATGGGCTAATTCATCTGATGACGTTTGCGGCGTATCGTTGACTCGCAGGAGTAGGATATTTAGATTCTATTAAAGATCCAACCGTGACGAAGCATGACTACCAGGAGAGATTTTTCCGACATTTTGAACATTTTGATTTAGGATGTCTTTTAATGTGGGGGAAAAAATTCCCGTTTGAGCTCTGAGCAACTATATCCGATCTATGTCAGAAGTCGGCAAAACAAAATCCAGGACCGATATCGTGATGCAAACATGGCCTTTGCTTTCATTAGATTTCATCAGATGTTTCACAGAGTGTAAGGGAGTTTCCAAAAAGTCTAAATATTAATGTGCATGCTCGTGTCTAACGAGCGTTTCTAACCAGATGGTGCTACTAAAAGACTGCTGATCAAACACATATGAGCCAATGTTCTCTTTGAGTGGAGACATGGAGTCACATCCACAAATGGCTCAATGCTTCCACTGAACGAGATGTCTGCTCTCTATGTAGATGTTTGTTTCAGTCATGCCTCTAGCAGTCTATCCAAATATGTTTCAGACATGACTTGGAGTGTGCAAACGTTTGTTTCTGGATGTGGTTCAACAGCTCTGAAGGCAAGCTTCTATGCAGCCATTCATTTCAGAAATGACTCAATGCCTCAGAATGCCTTCCTTCATGCAAACATTTGTTTCGGACATTATGCGTGCCTCGGAAGACAGCATTCTATTATACAGTTTGTATCAGACATGACTTGATGATTCTTGAAGGCAGTATTGTAAGCATATGTTCCTTCTGGACATGACTCCATGCCTCAGAGGGTGGCGATGCAAGCGAATGACTCCATGTGTGCAGATGTTTGTTTCTGACATGATTTAAAGTGAGCAAACATTTGTTTCTGGATACGATTCTGAGTGTGCATACGTTTGTTTCTAGACATGACTCGAAATGTGACAATAATTGTTTCTGGACATGAATCTGAGTGTGCAAACCTTTCTTTCTGGATGTGAAGTGTGCAAATATTTGTCTTTGAACATGAGTTGAAGTGTGCAAATGTTTGTTTCCGGCTCTGCGCATGCGAATGTTTATTTCGGACATGATCCAAGTGTGCAAAGTTGTTTTGTACAAGATTTCATAAGCAAACCCTTATTTTTTGGGCATGGCTCGATTCATTTCACATTTTGGAACCGGCTGATGAATGGTCTCTCAGTTTGACAGAAGTCCTGATTTGTCATTTCCAATAGCACAGTGTGTGTGAAGAGGATTGAGAATGTGGTTTAGTGAACTCTCTCGCCTCATTTAATGGATATCTTCCACAGAGATGCTGAATCTTCCTGCCTGAAACACAGCTTTGTTTTAGCACTCTTAACACGACCAATCACACACTCGGCGGCCATGAAATAAACACACGCATCGGTGAGAACGGCTGCTGAATCGATGCTGAAGGATTTGTTCAGCCAAAAAATCTATTGAAATTGACTTAAACTGAGAACTGAAGGGCTATTAGCATTCGAGTGTTACTAATCTTGCACACTGGAGAGTCGAGTGTATTATCATGATGAGTGATGGCTAAACTCTTGCTATTTGATTTATGCAGTTTATCCATGACGCATTGTTTTGAACCTGCAAAAATTGTTTCAATTTTTTTAAAAGTAAAAATTTATTTATTTTTTTTCAAGAAGGAATTGAAAAAACTCTGGTCTCTTGCAGATCTATTCATTTATATCAATTGTATATTATATAGAGGTATTGTAGAAACACTAATATTACTTTTTTATCTTTTAGTGTATACATTATAACTGTGCTACTCCAGGAGGTTATATGCAACATTGTGCAATAAATTAGCAACATCAAAAGACCTGAAACAAATGTATTGACACAAATACTGTAACGCTATATTCTTAGTAAAATTATAATTCATGAAAAATTTAGCGTATGAAATTTCTAAACACATTTTAGAAAAATGTTATTTAATTGAAAATGTTTATGGGTTTTAACAAGTTCTTTGTTTCCTAAAAAGATCCAGAGTTCCTGGTGGGGTGAGGGGGGGTGGGGGGGGGGTGAGGAATCAAAGCTTTCTCTAAAATATTGTAAATTGGAAAATGGTCAATAAAAAAAATGGTTGGGTAAAAAACTAATCAGGTCCCTTATGATCTCTTAAAAAAAAAAGAATAAAAAAACACCAGATTCCTAAACAATTTGTTGGTCGTAAGTTTCTTGAAAAGTAATCCACTATGCTGTTGGTTTCCTTGGCTTAATGAAAAGTTGCTAAGCTTTTTAAAATTTAGATGGATGGATGGATGGATGGATGAATGGATGGATAGCTAGCTAGCTAGCTAGCCAGCCAAAATTGTTGGGACCCCTGAAGTTTTTCCAGAAAATCAAGTATTTCTCACAGAAAAGTGTTGCATTAACACATGTTTTGCTGTACACATGTTTATTCCCTTTGTGTGGAAAAAAAGCTAATTTGCCATAATGTCACACAAAACTCCAAAAAATAGGCAGGATAAAATTATTGGCACCCTTAACTTAATATTTGGTTGTACAACCTTTGGAAAGAATAACTGAAATCAGTCGCTTCCTATAGCCATCAATAAGCTTCTTACACCTCACACCCAGAATTTTGGACCACTCTTCCTTTGCAAACTGCTCCAGGTCTCTCATATTGGAAGGGCGCCTTTTCCCAACAGCAATTTTAAGATCTCTCCACAATGGGATTTAGATCTGGATTCACTGCAGGCCACTTCAGAACTCTCCAGCGCTTTGTTGCCATCCACTTCTGGGTGCTTTTTGAAGTATGTTTGAGATCATTGTCCTGCTGGAAGACCCAAGATCCCGGACACAGACACAGCTTTCTGACACTGCCCCCTGCAGTGCAACCCAAAATCCTTTGGTAATCCTCAGATTTTATGATGCCTTGCACACAGTCAAGACACCCAGTGCCAGAGGCAGCAAAACAACCCCAAAACATCTTTGAACCCCCACCATATTTGACTGTAGGTATTGTGTTCTTTTCTTTCTAGGCCTCATTCCATTTTCGGTAAACAGTAAAATGATGTGATATACCAAAAAAGCTCCATCTTGGTCTCATCTGTCCACAAGACATTTTCCCAGAAGGATTTTGGCTTACTCAAGTACCTTTTGGAAAACTGTAGTCTTGCTTTTCTATGTCTCTGTGTCTGCAGTGGGGTCCTCCTGGGTCTCCTGCCATAGCTTTTCATTTCATTTACTGTAAATGTCGATGGATAGTTCACACTGACACTGATGCTCCCTGAGCCTGCAGGACAGCTTGAATTTCTTTGGAACTTGTTTGGGGTTGCTTATCCACCATCTGGACTATCTCTTCCATCCACGCCCAGGGAGATTAGCTACAGTGCCATGGGTTGCAAACTTCTCGATAATGTTGTGCACTGTGGACAAAGGCGGATCTAGATCTCTGGAGATGCACATGTAACCTTGAGATTGTTTATATTTTTCCACAATTTTGATTCTCAAGTCCTCACACAGTTCTCTTTTCCTCTTTCTGTTGTCCATGCTTAGCGTGACACACACAGACACACAATGCAAAGACTAAGTGAACTTCTCTCCTTTTTATCTGTGTTCAGGTGTGATTTTTATATTGCCCACACCTGTTACTTGCCCCAGGTGAGTTTAAAGGAGCATCACATGCTTGAAACAATCTTATTTATCCACAATTTTGAAAGGGTGCCAATAATTTTGTCCAGCCTATTCTGTGACATTATGTCCTTTTTTTCCTCCCTTTTTTGTTTTGTTCCAATACACACAAAGGGAATAAACATGTTGCAAAACATGTGTTAATGCGACACTTTTCTGTGAGAAATATTTGATTTTCTTGGAAAATTTCAGGAGTGCCAGCAATTTTGGCCATGACTGTAGATAGATAGATACAGTAGATGGATGGATGGATGGATGGATGGATGTTATTGATCCTGAAGGAAACATTTATTTCCAGTTTGTGACTGTCAGGAAAAAGTTCCAGAATTGAAAAAAAAAAAAAGTTTCTAAGTTAAATGTTTCTACGTTTATGAAATGATGTCTGGCTTAGTAAAAAAATAGCAAATATTTCTAAAGTTTCTAAAATGTGAATTGGTCTGACCTGAGTTTAAGTAAATTGTTTTGAACATTTAAAAAAAAATAAATCTGCATTGAAAAAATAAAGTTTCTGGATTTCTGAGGCCTTGTTCATACCTTGAGCACAAATCCAAAATTTGTTGGCGTATCCAGATTGGAATCAGTTTCTTTTTGATGTAGCCTGAACAATATAAAAAAAGAAAAAAATATTATAAAATTAAATCTGATCTGGACCACACTCAGAGGTAGTTTGAGACCTGATTCAGATCCAGAACATGGATCCATGGTGAACACTCATTGAAAAACCATCAGGCAGATGATGGAACAAATGAAGATTGAAATTATAATTAGGAATAAGGAAAAGGAGAACAATAATCCCTGGACAACTAATGCACATATTTACTTTCAAATAACAGTGTGGACAGATTTGTGAAACAAATTAGATTTGCCTGCAACTAGAAAAAGGCCTTATAGAAAACGAACATTACAGGCTCCCAAATAGGGTCCAGCAGTCCTAGGGAAAGTCCAGGATTTGAAATTTAACAAGGTCCTTGGGAGTCTAGATTTCTACAAAAGTTCCTGCAGTGCTTTAAATGTTTCTTCAGCATCCTGGGAAAGATCCTGTTTATTCTGTAAATGTTTCTAAAAGTTTTACATACTGTATTTCCAGAGTTATTCAGAGTTTCTTAACAAGTTCCTGGGTTCCTGAAAAAAAAAAAAAAACTTCAAGTCTCCTGCATTGATCATAAAGTTACCAATTTGTAAAAGTTCCTGAGAGTTTGTGATTCACGGGCTTCCTTGAAAAGGTCCTGCATTTCAGGAACAAATCCTTATTTTCATTTTAAAAAGTTCCTAAACAATTCCCAGTGTTAGGAACTTGAACCTTTTCCTAAGTTCCTAACAAGATTTCCGGGTAGAAAAAAGAAACAATAATAGCAATAAAACAAACATTGATTAAAAAAACAAAAAAACAAAAACTAAGTTTCTCAAAAAAGATCTTTAAAAAACTGTGCTGATAAGTTCTTGAAAAATAATAAAGGATTTCTGAATAAATGTCCAGACTATCAGATAACCCTCTTCTTCTTCAGCTTTACAACATTCTATAAAAGTTTTTGCTGAATTCATGTTTCTAAAAAGGATTCCTAGCCTCGTAAAAAACGTTCCTGATTTCTCGACCTGATCATTTCTCAGAATTTGTGACCTGGGTGGTTTATTCCTTCAGTCATGGTAGACGTTTTTAGTTTGGACTGTAGCTCTGAAGGAACTGCATTTGATGTGTTTAAGTGTTAACAGAGACGAGTGATGATTTAAATCCTGCTTTGATGTTCCGATTCCGGTGCTTTGATGAAATTAAGGAGAGTCCTCATGTGAAATAAACGATGATCTGCTGATGACGGTTGTCTTAAGGCCACCCCCGGACTCCAATCTGTTTCTCCAACATGGAAACATGAGAGCTTCTCACCCCATAAATCTGTTGCAGGTTGGAAGTTCTTGTGTGTGTGTGTGTGTGTGTGTGACTTTGATCTTTCACTGCTTGAGTCTCTTTATCTTTTGCCACTCTCTGAGGTGTTGGCAGGTGTGTGTGTGTGTGTGTGTGTGTGTGTGTGTGTGTGTGTGTGTGTGTGTGTGTGTGTGTATCTTCAGCGTAGATGTCAAAATAGGAAGACTGTTTGGATTAGACTCGGGTTGCAGGAGTTAATGAGGAGTAGAACCGTGTGACACTATGCATTAAACTATTAGATGTCTCCGGGACCTGTTTAGTAATTTAAATAACGAGCAAGTTTTTCAAGGATGAACACTTAATTGGATAATAAAAAATAAAAAAATTACATTATTATATGTTATATTAAAATAATAATTATTATTAATAATAATTACTTTTGCACCTTTTATAAACAAGAGGGTTCCAATACTTATGGAATTGACTTTGTAATTCCACATAGTCCTTTTCTCTCCACTCATCGTGGGATGTTCCAGAGTACAATCTGAGCTGTTCTAATTGATATGACAGAAGATTCACAAACAACTGACTCTTTAGAAAGACTCTTACGTGAATCGAATGACTCAATTTGACTCACTAATTTGTCTATAATGACTCACATCGAAAGAAGTGAATTAAAAGCTAAAAAGCTAAGAATAAAATTTTAATCAGGGCTAAGATTCAAAAGTATGTTTGTGTGTGTGTGTGTGTGTGTGTGTGTGTGTGTGAGCATGGACGAACACATCCACGTGACCTGCGGTTTAAATAGTATATCAATTCTAATAAAACTTATTATATTTGATTCATTTAAACGAATATTGCAGAAGAATCAAATCAGTCACGACTGAGTCATCCTGCTCATCACTACAGCTCAGTATAATAATAAATCCCGGTAAATTAGGCTCTAATGTTATAAAGAATGGATGCCCTCCTTTTCGTGAACAGGAGTTTGATGATAGGGAGGTGCGCGCGGCTGAGAAAACGTCCTATCCAAACATCTTCCCATTTCTCATCACTGCCTCGCTATTTACCGACGTGGGCCGGCCCTCATTTGCATAGTAATGATCGGAGCAGCGCGTGTGCGAAATGGCAACTTTAAAATGCTTTAATGGGCTCATTTTTATTCATGAGATTCCCAGGGGAGTAGTGAAGCCTGTCGGATTGGGATCCTCAGAGGTTATGAAATGGCTCCCGTAATGGAAACGTGTGTACACACTGTGTTCTGCCCATGGGTTCACATAGGAAATAAATAAACAAATTAATAAAAGAAATGGTTTCCATATGTATAGCTTTAATTTCATATGGATTAATTACAGAATGTTTGCATGAAAATCACCTCATTTTCCCCCCACACGATATTGGGTTGTGAAAATATATATTTCTCTATGATTATTTTTCTTTTTCTTTTCAAAATATTTACTTTCAAACTTGTATGAAACTTTAGTTGAAGTATGATACCAAATAAACTGATTTTATTTGACGTGATGCCTTAAAATCTGAACAAAATAAGTAGCAAGCTGCATTGATCCTGCCTCAGGGGACAGACCTCTATTTTATAAACTGAAACGCTGCCCAAAATACGCACAACTACTTAAGTTATTATTATTATTGCACTGATGAATTCCGGATTCTGATTTGTTGATTAATTTTCTATAATGGCTCACAGCAAGATAAGCGTTTGCTTATAATTTCACACTTCATGGTCTTTACAGTACCTCAGGCAAGGGAAAACTCCCTGAGATGTCAATAGGAAGAAACCTTGAGCGGAACCAGACTTAAAAGGGAACCCATCCTCATTTGGGTCATAATAGACAGCAGGATTTTTTTTTTTGCAGACATACTGTGTGTTGGGAGGCTGGAAGTTCAATATAACAGTCTGCTAGCTCAACAGGGACAATCTGAGCGTTATGATTTATACACTTTTTTTTCACGTACACATTTCCATAATTTTCTTTTGATTCTGTGATGCTGCTTTGAGACGTGACTATTGTTAAAAGTGCTTTAGGTAAAGTTAAACTGCTATCCACAGTAGAACGGCATTCTGGGTCATTTAGTGCAAAATGATAACGGACCAATAAAAAGTTGTGTTGAAGTACGTATAGTGTTGGAGATATATTTGATTCTAATGATTAGCTGGGCTGATTGAGAGGGCTGGAGAACAACCATTTGTTTTAGAATATCAAGAAGAAGATTGACCTTGGAGACTTTAACCAATAATGCATGGAGCTGATGTCCAGAGGTTGAAGAGATCAAATCCCTGGTGAGCCAGCGACAGGCTGTTGAGCAGGACCGCATTTGTACTTTCACATTAATACTCTTTCTGTCAAGATTCATTAAACTCACTCCATGCTGTGACTTGAAGCTCTCTGCGACTATTTTTGTAAAAGGATTTTATTAACACAATCTGGCATGGAGAACGCAGAGGAGAACTCTCAGAGTCGTGGCCCCCTTTTTTGCTTCTCTTCTTTTTTTTTTTTCACTGCTATTTTACGTTTCACGGTTCGAATGAGCTCTGTCTTATCTCTGGATTCCAAGCCTCTCTTATGGATTGTGGTTTTTCTAATCTCTCAGATGATTGCTCTTCTGAAGAAGTGGCGTTTTCAGAGTCTCGGCTTCGGATCCCTCGTTGCCGAGCTTCGCCTTTCAAAGGAACCGTATCCCATGTGGTAAAAGTATTAGCTGAGTGGTAACGGTATCTTTCACTGTGATATGAGACAGGAGACTATGAGGTTCTGCTGGCCATATGAGACATAATGGAGATTATTTAGGACTGTGGTCGAATAAAAGCTCGGGAAGACACTGTCCTTTCCTATGACAATCCGAGTTAGGTCCAGAGCAGAGTCTGAAGGTCTGAAACTGTTAGGACAAGATCTAGAAATGGTAGAACCATGACCGTTCCTGTGGTTGTCATTCTGTAGGAACACTTCAAGAGTCTAATTAGAACCCTACAAAAAAAAAGGGTATACCAAATACCAAGGTGTATTAAGGTCAAGGTGGAGGTGGATCTAGAAGGAGGTGAAGTGGACAAACAAGAGGAAACCCACATGAGCTCAGGGTGGAAATTGGGACCTTGAAGCTACGGTACACCACTTAAGGCTTTACCTTATACTTGAGCTTCCTTCAATCAGCGCTATGTAAAGGTAACATCTCCTTACACTATGATTCAGCTTGGGGGTGAGACGAGTTTTAGACAGAGTGCAAGGTTTTAAACCCAGTTACAGAAAATTAATCTGACCAATCAGGATTGCGAACTCAGCTCAAGCACTGTGATCTCAGGGTCAGATAATCAGCTCTACACCATCAAGTCGGATCTGCCTGTGTGATTCATCCACTTCAGACTGAAGTTCTAATCAGCGTGCGCTAAACAGCTTCTGAGTACACTTGAAAGTGCTTTAATGTCCTCTGTTCTTGCGGGGGAGCCTCTGAGGAACGTCCCGGACTGTAAAGCCGCACTTGGTGCTATCATCAAACGCTAACTAATTGGATTTTCTTTTAGAACTTGAGTAAAAGTGGAAAGAAGGAGAAAAAAAAATCCTGCTTGGTGTTGTCTTTAATATGCAGTAGGTCTGTTTCACTGTTTCTGTTTTTAAAAGAAAGCAATGAAGTTATTAAATGGCATTTAAACATGGAAAAAAAAAAAGTTATGAAAGTCCTCAGGTCACCGAGGATTTTAGATAAAATCAGATTTGCAGGTTTCGGTCTTCTGCTAATGAACTGCCATCATTATTTCTGTTATTTTCCTATTTATTTTCTTTAATAACGAGCGAAAGAAAACAGTGTGTGTGAGTGTGTGTGTTCATGCTGTGATAGAAATATTATATTATCAGGAGAAAAATCCAGAGTTAAAAAAAGACAAAAACAAAACACTAATTATTAACATCTGCTTGACGGTTGCAGAAAAACACACTCGCTAATCAGCTAACGAGATAACGCTAGTGTTTCACCAAGTTATTACTTATCCTTCATGTTCACATCAGAATCTCACACACACACACACACACACACAGACCCATGTTAGATCCTGTGTTCGAGTTCCTTTGGTAATTTATGCTAACAAACAGCTAAACCCATGTTTTCTGGCAGGATTTGCCTCAGTGTGGTTTCTCGACTCGGAGTTTCTCATCGTGTCATTCGGGTGAAATCTCAGGAAATGTCAGTGGCGTGATGGAGAGAAGGAAACAGGTGGCTAACTCGCTAACGCTAATCACACTCAGCATTCTCATTTATTCAGATCAACGTCATCTCTCTCTCTCTCTCTCTCGTGTCTGAGCTCTTCTTCTTCTCTTTCTCTCTCCTCTCATGTTTTATACCCCTTCTCTGTCTCTCTGTCTCTCTGTCTGTCTCTCTGTCGTTATCTCTCTCTCCCTCCTCGTGCTTTATACTCTCTCTCTCTATGTCTCTGTTTTCTTGTCTGTCTCCCTCATTTTCTTTCTGTCTCTGTCTACTTGTCTTTTTCCTCTTTCCTCATGTTTTATCCTCTATGTCGCTGTCTGTCTGTCTCTCTCTCTCAATGTCTCTGTCTGTCTCTCTCAATGTCTCTGTCTGCCTGTCTGTCTCTTGCTATTTCTCTGTCCGCCTGTCTGTCTCTCTTTTGCTTTCTGTCTACATGTCCTTCTCTTTCTCTCCTCATGTTTTATTCTATATGTCTCTGTCCGCTTGTCTGTCTCTCTATGTCTTTGTCTTCCTGTCTCTCTCTCTCTCTCACTTTCTGTCCTGTCTGCTTGTCTGTCTCTCTCAATGTCTCTGTCTGTCTGTCTCTTGCTGTTTCTGTGTCTGCTTGTCTGTCTCTCTTTTGAATTCTGTCTGTCTACATGTCCTTGTCTTTCTCTCCTCATGTTTTATTCTATATGTCTCTGTCCGCTTGTCTGTCTCTCTATGTCTTTGTCTTCCTGTCTATCTCTCTCTCGCTTTCTGTCTGCTTGTCTGTCTCTCTCTATATCTCTGCCTGTCTGTCCGTCCCTTTCTCTCTCCCTCAGTCTGTCTACCTCTCTCGCCCCAAGTTTTATCATCTCTTTATGTCTCTGTCTGTCTGTCTGTCTGTGTCTCTGCTCATGTTTATACTCCCCTCTCTCTCTCTTTTCAAGCTTTATATCCTCTCAGTCTCTCATTCTCTCTTTTAATAAGACACTAAGTGTCCTGCACACACACTGAGCATGTCTAACCATAACTAAATTTAATACATTATGTTTTTTTTTTTTTTGCTTTTAATGTTTATTATGTTTATGCAGACACATGTTTTAATTATGTAACGTTTAATGTAATTTATCCACCTCTAATATCAGTGCTGCTGAAAGACCATCTCTCTCTCTCTCTCTCTCTCTCTCTCTCTCTATCTATCTCTTTCCACACGTTTCCGTCCTCCTCTGGACCATGAAAATAGTGCATTATAAAATAAAAAGGGCAGTGAGATAAAAGTATTGGCGCCCTCAGCATCATTTTCGGCTTTGATCTGTCTATATATCACATCACATCACTTTTTTTTTTTTTTTTTGCTAATGCATTCTTGCTCACGTCTCTCCATTTGCTCTCTCTCTCTCTCTCTCTCTCTCTCTCACTCTCTCTTTCTGTTTAGTTTTAAAGCATGCTAACCTTTACACAACGGCATTTCATGCTCGGTGTTTGACATTTTCGCTTCTTTAAGCACAAACACTGATGCCGTGTTTCTCTTCAGCGCCAGACCTGACGTCCAATCCCCCAACACCCCCCCCCCCCTTTTTTTTTCCTGCCGTGGATAATGAACGATGGATTGAATTTTGGATTTAAGCATTCTGATCTGGTTTTAACATGAGGTCAGGATCCTAATTTCAGTTGTCATGGTCTTAATGGCAGGTGTTTATTCATCACGCGATTAATAACCAACACATGTAACATACAGACTCACGCTCAGGAGAGATACTCAGTATGCAAGAATTCATTCACAATTAATTTGCCTGTTGATTGTATGTAGCTGCTGTTAACCTTTGTGGGTGTGGTCTAGTGAAACCCCACCCCCACATTAATTTGTGCAGTATACAGGTTCTTTTTTTGTTACTTCTGCTCTCTTTGTTTTGTGGGCGTGGTTTTATTATTGTTTGTTATAAGTGTGTGTGTGTGTGTGTGTGAGATTTGTTTTTTACCGTGTTTTGGGTTTGTGACACAGGGGAAATATGAGCGCCGGAAGTTTTGTTTCGCCGATAAACACGAGTTTAATAATCCTCTCTGAATTAAATCCTTTACGCGTCTCGCAGAAACAGATTATAGGACTGATTAGAATTAAAATCCCAGAGAACCGCAATGGAGGCGAGGCGACGGATGCGTGTTTACAATAAATTAATGAAAAAATAATCGCAGCCTTTAAACAGAATTGCAGATGGTAGAGCGAGGATATTAAACATATCTCCTCCATCCTCCACCAGTCTGATTTTCATTACGGGGCTCAAACACAGCGTTCCGCAGAAATAAACCTAGAACTTAGAAACGGAAGATGTAAACCTATAACCCTGTGACGTCTTTTTGCCCATAAAACAACCCCCTTATTGCGCTCTCTGATTCCTTATATGGTAATACTTCGTCCAGACGAATATACATACAAACAGCTTATGTCCGTTCCAACCCAGAAAATGCTAATGTGTTCCCTTTCATCTGTCTCTGGGTCTCCATATGACTTACATACTAATAACCTGTCCTTTGGTGTATGAGACACAGGGAACCTGAGCAAAAGCGGAAATATGCTCTCGTTCTCGTGATAATAAACAGAGACCATCAGACACATCATGCATGCATGTGTTTTTGTCCCGCACCCCTGATTTGGTGCCGGCCGCGTTGAGGTGCAGCGGACACAACAAGCAATAATTTTCCACTTTTCATTCATCTTAAAGCTTATAAATTTGAGTAGTGGTCTTAATTCTCATTAATTCTAATTCATTTTAGTTGTATAGCATGAGAGTGTGTGTGAGTCTGTGGTGTATGCACGATGGATTGGCACCTACCCGCCTTATGCCCGTAGTTTCCCATAGAATATAATGAAAATATTTAAAACAAATGCTATCAACATGAACACTATGACTGTGGCGAGGAACTATGGCTGAAGCGAAAGCTAGTGCTAATGCCAGAGGTGGGCAAAGTACACAAATCCTGTACATGAGTAAAAATACAAAAGTACTTACCTTCAAATTTACTCGTATTAGCTTTTTCATAGTAAATATTAAATTTTGCATTCAATTTTATTTGTATAGCGCTTTTAACAATTGTCGCAAAGCAGCTTTACACAATCAAAAGAATTATTTAAGTTTG
>JAQMYG010000013.1:1924820-1939785 GCA_030014215.1 Clariallabes teugelsi
CAATAGAAAATGAACGAATCACTCTCCGAGACGACTCGTTCATCTGAGTCATGTTAAAGATTCGTTCAAAAAGAACGGATCGTTCATGAACGACCCATCACTAACAAGTACCCGTATAGCCACCTCTCACAAGTCTCGCGATCGCCCTTTCTTGAATTGTTTATAGTCTTTGTTGTTTCTGGGTTGATGCTCTGTTGGTTTTGAGGTGTTTGATTATGATTACGAATACAGGAGCAATATGTTTAATGAATTCAATTACTGATGACAAATCGTATCAGAAACAACTTACACCTTTATTACAGCCATGTTATATCTTTTCATCAACAGTTGACTTCCTAAGAATTTGCAATTTTGAGAGACCAAGTGCATGCACGCATGGCACGCACTGTCCTAAACAAAATGACTTCCAACAAAGTATAACCACAGGCGATGTAATTTCATCCCGCTTCGTCAGTCTCTGGAAAGCGGCCCGGAGTTTCGCTGCCAATATCGTTCCTTTTGTCGCCCCTCGATAAGCCATCTCCACAGATAAGTAAGAGTCCTGTTGATGATATTCAGAATGACATTTTATTTATAGAGCACGTCAGCGCTGGAGGAAGACTAAAGCTCTTTGTGATGGAAATTGAAAAATGAACAGCGCTTTGTTATTACCGGATGCATAAATGTATTTAAATTCATGAGATTCCTCTGTCGGGGCCTGAAGAAGAAATGTCTGTAAGTAAGTGTCTCCTTATCGAGAAGCGGAATTCTGGAAACTTGGTAATTCACTCAAAAGGAGCTGTGATGACGAGGGATCTTTGGTGTTATGTTAACTTTTATGCGTAACCATAATTACCGGCGTTACAAACATCACACGAGTTATAATTATGCTATGCATTAACGCAAGAAAACTATGACTATCTGCTTAGTTGTGTTGGGTTTCCTTATCGTATTTCCACATTCATCTAACAGACAGATTGTAATATACTGATAGATTAATAACTCAAAAGTAATAGGGAAGAAATGGGACATTTTTCTTGTCTCTGTAACTCACCAGCGAGTGACATTTTCTTGGCTCAATATTCAATTTTCTTTTTCTTTTTTAACTTGTCAAAATTTCATTATAGAGGAAAGCGTAGCTGTTCATGACACGTGCACGGCTAAAAAGACAGACAGTGTGGTTCGGCTATGAAAAGCGACAATAACATCTATCATACCAATAAAACGGGAGAATTTTTAAATTAGTCCCGCTGCAAAAAGTAGAACATGCATCCTGCTGTTTGCCTGATACTCTGTCTTTCGCCTTCTTGTTCATGCTCACTTTATTTGTACATCCTGATAAGAATATTTCTCATTGTGGCCCCTTTTCTCCCTTCTGGCCACTTTTCTATTTTCAGAGACTGTAATTATCTTTTTCCTCCCCTCCTCCTACTACCCTTGATGCAATGCTGCGCTTCACTCGGCCTCCTCATCTTCAGAGACCGAGACTGGCAGAACGTTGGCACGAGGCAGACACAAGGCTAGCAGAACACGAGCCGTTCATCGCCTTCGGGTTAAACGGACAAGGTGGACGTGTGGAGAGAGAAAAAAAAAAAGAGAGTTGTCTCGAGGAGGCGGGGGAGAAAAAGTGGACGTGGCGGCTCAGGCTGTTAGTGCTCCGTTCAAGCAGAAAGCCAAGACAAAAGGCTTTTGTCAAAACCAAGCAGAGCTCATACGATCCCAGCGGTCATGCTGGCACACTCGCCATCGTTCAGTGCTAGTTTCTCAATCTCTGTCTCATTTGGGTTGTGCCTGGAAGCTAAACAGCATCATTTCACAAAACTGACCAAACGTAGAGTTCGGGCTTTTATTAATCTAACTGTACCAAAGTCGAGATGGAATCAGAATTAGTATTACTCAGACTTTTCTGAAAATCATACACCATGCCAAGAGAAGAGATGATTAATGAATAATGAATGTTAATTAAAATAAAAATAAGACAAACATTCATAACACTTACAACACTTACTTTGCTAACTTCAAATACTGTCAGTCAAGTTGCATAGGCAACACACCTTACGACCTCGGAGAGAAAGTTATTTCTGAAGTGTTGATATGTACCGTGATGCTTGAGAAGCGCTTGCCAAAGCGAAGAAGAAGAGAAAACAAGGTGTAATCAAGGTGAATGCTTCCAGTTATTGTATCCACATACTGGGCCTCCATGCAATAACCATTATTTTTTAAATCAGTAAAGTTAAACATGATTTAATTCAATTCAATTCAATTTTATTTGAATATTTAACAATTGTTATTGTCGCAAAGCAGCTTTACACAATCAAAAGAATTATTTAAGTTTGTATGGCATGTGAATGTGTATGAATCAAAATGATAAGACTGTCCCTGATGAGTAAGCCGAGGACGACTCCCTGAGATGGTAATAGGAAGAAACTTTGAGAGGAACCAGACTCAACAGGGAACCCATCCTCATCTGGGTGAACAAATAGCAGGGATTGATCTGCACTCATACTGTGTGAGACTGGAAGTTCTGTTTAACAGGAGATGTGTTTAAGTTAAAATGGAGTCCAGTTCGTTATTGGAGGCTCGGGTAGACTGTAGGAAACTCCAGTCCTGAACTATCTGCATGTGGAACCGTCCCCAGTCACCACACGCATCCCAGGCAGACCACACGCATCCACGCGACGAGATCTCCAACCAGAAGCAGGACACCAGGACGGGTCAGACAGGTCCAGAGGGCAGAGGCGGTCTGGATCACTGGCAGCTCAGGAGCGACATGTGTAGCTCGACAGAGAGACAGGTAGAGGGAAAGAGAGAGAGGAGGAGAGAGCAGAAGAGAAGGAGAGATAAAAGTTAGGTCTGGTCACAGTCAAATGTATAATGTGAATGTATATTTAGTGTAGAGTGCAAGCAGGGACTCCGGCAGGACTAACTATGACATCATAACTAAAAGGGAGAGCCAGAAGGAAACACAGACATGAGGGCTGTCTGAAATGTAAAGCAAACAATCACTTCACCGTCAACAAACCTGAGTGATCAATGAGAGTGGGGAAGACAGCATCTAAACATGATGCATCCTGACAGCTTTATAAGTTGAGTTAAAGAAGTTGAGAAGACAACTTAAGAAATTTATACATACAGTAAGAGAAACAACCAGGCAAATGTCAACGTTGCCTCCTTCGCGCTGATGTAGCGGCAAAGAGGACACGCATCCTTCACTGTAATTTAGGGGCACAGAGGACACACCTACCATGCCTCCTTTACTGTGACCTAGAGCAACAGAGGACCTGACTATTTTACTATGACCTAAAGTCACAGAGGACACGTCTACTTCACGGTCAACAAGAGTCACAGAGGACACACGTACTCCAATGAGACTTAAAGGTATATAAGCCACGCATCCTTCACTGCGACTTAGAGGCACAGAGGACACGCTTCCTTGATTCTGACTTGGAGGCACAGAGGCTATGCCGCTTTCATTGTCATTTACAGTAGTGGCACCGGGGACACACCTTCGATGAGACTTAAAGGCACACACCTCCTTCACTCTGACTTAGAGGCACAGAGGACATACCTGCTTCACTGTGACTTAGAGGCACAGAGGCCACACCTCCTTCACTGTGACTTAGAGGCACAGGAGACACTTACAGACTACCAAACCGTTGTCCAATGTCTTAACCAAGGAGCTACCTTGTCTTGTCAAGCTGTCTTGTCTCAGCTAGTCAGCTAATTAGGTTTCTTAGTTAGCTAGTTAGTTTTTGTTCATTTACATTGTAAATTTATGTTGTATGTAGCACCTTGGTCCTGGAGGAATGTTGTTTCGTTTCACTGTGTACTGAACCTTATATGGTTGAAATGACTTGAACATGAACTTAGATACACAGAGGCCATGTCTTCTTCACTGTGACTTGGAGGTACAGTGGCCACACCTCCTTCACTCTGACTTAGAGGCACACATAGCAGACATACTTGCTCCACTGTGACTTGGATGAACAGAGGACGCACCTCATTCACTGTGACTTAGGGTCACAAAGGACATGTCTTCTTCACTGTGACTTAGAAGCACAGCGGGCATGCCTCCTTCATTGAGACAGAGGCAACTTACTGGATGCCAATCAGCATAAAACAAGAAGAAAAAGAGGACACACCTACAGTACTTGACTCTGACTTGCTGTAGAGGCACAGAGGCCACCCCTTCATCACCATGACTAACACATACAGAGACCATGCCTCCTTTACTGTGACACTGAGCCAAGTAATCTTCACACTGCACTTGTTTACAGTTATAATTTTCCCTCAGCTTTTCTTTGATCTTTTCAGACAGAAGAAAAGAATCAAAGTTTTTGTCAAGAGCGTGCCTCTAAATAAATTACCTTACAGTTTCTATTTGATTTGGATCGACAATGTTCTTGCTGTCGGGTTTTACGCTGGTCCAGAGGAGACTGAACAGGACGTGGTTGAAATAGTAAGAAAGCATGCTTCAGCGTTGGCATGGAAATCCACACATGGTTAATAAGAGGAAAGGCTTGTGCCCACGCAGCGAGATCTCAAACCTGTTTTCTCCTAGACTCTGGAGGAAAGAGGATCAAACACACTGACACACACTCAGAGAGTTTGGCAGGCAGAAAAGGGGCATGAGCAAGATGAGGACAGATGTATAAAGTGAGAGAGACAGAGAGATAAAGAGAGAGAGAAGGACAGAGGGGAAAGAAGACAAAGAGTGCAGAAAAAAGCAAAAGCATGAAATAAAACAAGGAGCCACTAAATGATTAGAACTATAATTATAGAGATGGGATTTTAATGAAAAAGACAGTATGTGTGGAGAGAAGTGTAATTAGGCATGATACGGTTCACTTGTTACAGCACGACACATGTTTTATTTATTGATGGCTGTGAAACAATATTTACATAATATTAACTGAAGGGAATAATGAATGAAGGAATGACCCATACCGGTTCCAGCTTTGCTTCTAGTCCCACTTTCCAACATTGGTGGGGGGAGCTTGTCAGAAGTCATTTTTTTACAATCCTTAAAACAAAACTGCATCGAACAAAGAGACAAGGAGGTTAGAACAAGTGCTATTTCTTCTGGTCTTGCTAGTAGCAGCCTAGTGCGTAGTGCAATCTGCAAAAATATTCTTTGCTATAGTTTCCTACAGCTGCGTAATCTTGCCATTTTTTCTTTTAATTTTCTCTTTGGCACAGAGGAAGTAGGATTTACATAAAAGATTTACCCCACAATCTCCAGAAACACCTTTCACCTATAAGCACTTCAAATTCAGCACATTGTACTCCCGGGGATTTAGCTGTTCCCGAGTTTTATTCCTAAAGATCTACCATCCGGTAGAGACCTCCCAACCACCTGAAACCTTGCTCCTGGTCATGTAAAACAATCAAGACTTCAGCTCTTGGAATTTAACAGATGTACCAGAATTTACTTCCTGATAAGAACCTTCCAATCCCTAGCACCACCTTTTTGGTTAACCCATAACCATTCAGATTTAAGCACATTTTCCTCCAGGAGTTTTATTCCTGTGGATCTAAAATCTAGCAAAAGCCTTCCAACTACCTTATACCCATTTCATGCCTTTTCAGTTCGAACCACCAAGACTTCAGTGTGAACCTTGCTTTTGGAGATTTTGTAGTCCCACACTTTTAATATTGAAGCGTCTTACAGAAGCATCCAATCCGGTCAAGCCTTGAAGTCCGTCAAATCCTGCTCCTGAACATACAAAATCACCAGAATTTACTTCCTGACTATCTTCTGAAACTCCCAGCACAGAACTGTTGAAGCCTCTGTAGTCCTATATAGTGAGTTATTTATAACCACTGAGTTTTCAGCTCAAACCCTCTACCCCCTGTAGAGCCAACCAGACCCTTGTGGTTATGGTTCTGATAATTTAAACTACTCACATTTCAGTTCAAACTCTTCTATAAGTTACAGAATTCTACCACCATGCAGCACATTCTAAGCACTGTTCCTGACTTATATTACCACCAATGATACTGTATTTGGGCCAAATCCTCCTCTTGGAGATTTATAACAGTATAACAGTCAAACTTTTTTTCCCCTGAAGATGTACCACCTTATATAGCCTTTCATCCCCAGCACCTCTTATTCCTGGATTTATATATTCACCAACGTTTTAGGTCGAACCCTGGTTTTGTAGATTTATATCTATCAGGGTTGTTTTCCTGATGATCTACCACCTTGGTCAACCTTCTGAACCCCAGGACTGTTCCTGGACATATATTACCATCAAGACTTTGGGCCAAACCCTGCTTTTGAAAATTTATACCTAGAGTTTTTTTTTTTCCTCAAGATCAACCACCCTGTATAACTTTCTATCCCCAGCAACTCTTGTTCCTAGAGGTACAGTATATTGCCACCAAGACTTTAGGCCAAGTTTTATTCCACCCTGTACAACCTTCTGTCCCCAGCAACTCTTGTTCCTGGATGTATATATTGTACTATATCCACCTAGACCTTAGGCCAACCATACTTTTGAAATTTACTGTACAGTATATCTACCAGAGTTTTTTTCTACCACTACTGTACCACCATGTTGAACCTTTCAACCTCCTGCAACACTGTTCCTGGTCATTTATAACCACCAACATATCTGCTCAAGCCATGCTGCTAGAAATTTACAGTATATCTGCATTTAGTTCCTAAAAGGTCTAACACCACACAGAGCCTTCCAAACCCTGCAACCCTGTTCTCAATTATTTATAGCGACAGAGTCTCCAGCTCAGCTGCTGCTCCAGATAATTAACAATACCCAAGTTTCTAATTTCTGGATGTTTACCAGTGTAGCTCCAGCTCTAATTGAGCACACCTGGCTTGAATATTCAGTTGCTTCTAAACATCGTCATTAGCCTGAGCAGGTGAGTTAAGATTGTGGAGATTGGCAGATCTCCAGCAGTTGAACACACCACTGCTGGAATAAATGGAAAGGCCTGTCCCTCAATATTCTGAGAGCAATGTTCTGAGTTGCTAATGAGGCTCAAAGGGAAAATAACCAGAATCCAATTTCTCTGAGTCTGCAGAATATGTGGCCTACATGGCTTTATTTTTAGTGCCAAATGTCGAGAATGCTGTGGCCGGATCCAAGTACAGCATGCCTTCTGCTCTCACAGACTGATCTCAGTCTAATACCAGAAATATTTTTCAGCTGTTGGTTTTTCAACACAACAGCAAAACCGAAAGTCGCAATTTTGTCGGAGACCTTGCTAAAGTCTCGATGTTTGCCACGAGCGATGTGATTTCCTAAACATCGCTCTCCTGAGGTTCCTGTAATTGACTCTTTTTCTCAACAAACATCCTTTTAATTAAACATCTCTACATTCTAATTAAGACTTTTAACTTTATGTGCACTGTTCACTTCAGTGAGTTAATTATCCAATTAATTAGACAAACAGGTTCTTCTGTCTAATCAGTGGAACCGTTGATTGTCCAGGACCTCGAGTTCCTCCTTAGCCATTAGTTTGTATTGCTGCTGTTGCAGAATTTAATCCCAACTCACGGAGCGCTGAAACTCACGGCTCAGACTCCCGCGCCGCAGCCAAAGGCTCCTTCGATTAACCTCACAACCAAGACGCTGTGGAGCAGTTTGAGCCTTTAGGCACTGAGATGAAATGTACTGATGACTTTACAGTCAGGGCTCCAAGTCTCAGTTCAAGAATTAGATGTCTGAAAGCTGAGAGGAGGAAGAGGATTGCAGAGCGCAGTCAATTTAACATGATAGTCACTGAATAATAACTAATTTAACAGTTGATTAATCCTAAAAAATATATATTATCAAGACTTTTCAAAAGAAATGTTTCCAATCATCTGCCAGGAAAGAGGGAAACAAATTAAAAAATAAAGACAAAAGAAAGAAAGATGGAAAGAATGAAAATGGAGCAAAGAATGAGATCAGGAGAAACATTGGAATAATAATAATAATAATAATAATAATAATGCATTCAATACAAACATGAAATAATTTAAAATATAATATTGAAACAGGGAAAAGAGAAAGAAAGGAAAGAAAATGTCAAAACTAATGACAGAACGGTGTAATGTGAAAAGCAGAAAAAAATAATAGACAACAAAAACTCCAGACAGAATGAGAGAGAAAAAGAAATGTGACTCAACTTTAATGACTTATATGGACCTGATAAACTCCTTTACAGTGTATGTGTGTGTTTGTGTGTGTGTGTCTGTGTCCGGGTCTTGTAGGGAGAATCAGAAGGAAGACAGGTGGAGCAGCAGCGGGAGTTCAATCAGCCACAGAGACGCAATGTGTTTTCGACATCAGCAGTTTGTCCTTTTTTTTTTTTTTTTTTTAAATCCTCCTCCTCCTCCTCCTCCTCCTGGGTCTGCGAATGTGTCCTCATGCACTGTATCAGCTAACATGTGCTAATGTGTGAAAACCCTCACAGTTAACAACAGCTATCAGGGTAACAAAGTGTACCTGGCCGATTTTTGCCTCATATTCAAAACATTTACAACCTTTACTGCTAACTCTAGCTAACATGCGCTAACCTTTGTCCTTACTGCTAGGAAAGTGGCTAGGTAGCTAACATCAGCTAGCTTCTATCTTTATCACTATGAAGGTGGCTAGATACGTAACACAAGCTAGCTTCTATCTTCATCACTATGAAGATCCGATGTAGCTAACACGAGATAGCTTTTATCTTCATCACTATGAGTGTGGCTAGGTAGCTTACTTGAGCTAGCTTTTATCTTCATTGCTATGAAGATGCTAGGTAGCTAACATGAGCTAGCTTTTATCTTCATCGCTAAGAGGGTGGCAAGGTAGCTAACATGATTTATCTTCTATCTTCATCGCTATGAAGATGCTAGGTAGCTAACACAAGCTGAGTTTTATCTTTATCGCTATGAAGGTGTGTAGGTAGCTACCATGAACTAACTTTTATCTTCACCGTTATGAAGGTGAGTAAGTATCTAACACAAGGTAGATTTTATATTCATCGCTATGAAGATGGTGGGTAGCTAACATAAGCTAACATTATACATAAAGCTTGATTTTATAAAACAAAACATTAAACAAGATAGCCTTTATCTTTCTAGATATAAAGGTGGCTAGGTAGCGATCATGAGCTAGCTTTCATCTTCATCGCTATTCATGTGGCTAAGTAGCTAGCATGAGCCAAGTTTTATCTTAATGTTCATATTAATGTGGCTAGGTAGCTAACACGAGCTAGCCATCTTCATGGCTGTGATGCTGTCTGGAGTTAACATTAGGTAATGTGACTGGAATTCTGAGAGGAATTAAAGCCAATTGTAGAATATTTGGGTGAATATTGTGCAACTACTAGTTAAATAAATAATTAAATAATTATAAGTAATTATATAAATATAAATAATAAGTTATAAAAGATATAAAAAATAAAATAAATACAAGATACATATAAATAATTGTCTAATTTTAGAATTTTAAAGAAGAAAGAAAAAAGAAAAGGAAATAATCTAGATGAGTACGTACATAAAAAAACAAGTGTAATAGATAAACAAAGAGCACCCACACATGCATATTTTCACAAATTATACTTAATTAATTAAAACTAATAAACAGCACAGATCCTCCCTTTATAGTGAATTTTTTTAGAGATGCAAAAGAAGTATAATAATTTCAATAATTTGCTATTATTTACAGTAGAGTACGGTTTTGTTGTGTGTATTTGTACAGTATGTGTGTGTGTGTGTGTGTTTGTTTGCGTGTAGTGAAAACTTTCCGATCAGAGTTGCAGTTCTAGTGAATTTCAGGTTGATAGCTTCTCTGTAACGTTGGTGTGTCTGACCACGTGACTTCCCTCAGGACAGCGGTGCGAGACTCCCGGCTTGTTTTGGCCCTGGGTTCACATCCTTAAACCAGATAGGGGACCCGAGAGAGAGGAGAGGGGGAGAGAGAGAGACGCAGAGACAGACACACCCGTTCCACATCCATCACAGCCAGCATGGCCGTCCTCAGAGGGATGCAGACGATCGATGTGTCGTCCTCGGCAGCTCCGATGCAGATCCTCCCTGGACTCATCAATGTTACATTAAGACGCAGGCAGGAAGAAGGGTCTCATTAATATTGGAACACACGGGTGTCAGAGGAGTCGACTGGAGCCTGCAACTAGAATGATATTATTATTATTACGTAAAAAAAAGACAAACTGGATCCATTTAACAAGGAGGAATATTTATTTAAGTGGTTGTTCTTAAATTAAAAGTAGCTGGCAGGCTTAACGCCATTCATCATTCTTGTTGGTGTTCGCTGATTTCTTTTCACTTCTCATTTGCATAAAGATAAAGTGTGCAATGAATAAATAATTAAAATCATCTTGCCCCGCCCACTTGGCATCAAGGACAGTCAATTTATGTAATTTTGCAATGATGATTGCAGAGAGGGGAGAAAGGAAGGAAGGAAGGAAGGAAAGAACAGTAAAACAGGCAGCAACAACGAAGAAGCAAAAAATAATAACAACAATGATAATAATTTTTAAAAAGCCTCCAATCACCTGCTGATAAAATAAAAGAATTAAGTAATATAGTACAGGTAATAAATCGGAAAAAAATATGTATATGCAATACGCAAAAAAATGGATTTCAAAACCAGCTTATAATCACAAAAAGAAATTACAAGCTAGATTTATTTTCAAAAGACAAAATTAAATTTTAAACAAGGGTAAACATTATACAAAATGCTTGGTTTTATAAAACAAAACATTTACAAAGGATTTAAAAAAGGATTTACAAATACTGTAGAATAAACAAGGACGTAGACTTTATATTATAAAAGCTAGATTTTGTTTCTTTTATGTAAATTTTACAAGAAAAAAAATATTTCTATATTAAAAACTACATTTTATGAAAAGAAGTGAAAAATAAATTATGAAATACATAAAAATAAAACATTTTATGCTAATAAAAAGAAAAAAGAAAATTATAAAATGTCAACGGCATTAAATATAAGCAAATTTACAAAAAATAATAAATTTATTATAAAAAAGAAACAAAATTACTAATAATTCATTTTTATTTGCATAGCGCGATTTAACAATGGTCATTGCCGCAAAGCAGTTTTACAGAATCAAAACAAAATTATGGACATGTGTAGGAAATCAAAATGATCAGGTTGACCGTAAAAAAGGATTTATATTAATTATTTTAGATTTTTAAGCTAAATTTTAAAAGCACATAGATGTAACCAATTTACTTTGGTTTATCCTGTTTTAGATTTGTCTATCTATCTATCTCTACTCACTATCTATCTATCTATTGAGGAAGTAGAGTCAGTACTGAGGGTAAAACCCAGAAATAATGTATCATAAAATGAGAAGTCCCTGGAAGGTGCAGCTCAGCTGGAGCTCAGAAACATTTGGCCCTGAGAGATTTTTAAATTCATAGACATGGAACAATTTTTGGAAAACTCCCATCATGTGGAAAGAATAAAATTTCAATAAAATGCCACTTTTTCATAAAACGGCTGTGTGACCAGGTGAATCGGTTTCAATGGAGCGTGAAGATTCTGCGATGGCAAGCGATAATCTGCAATCTAATGAAGGTCTGCGGCGACCAGGAGGAAAAATCTGATCCTGTTCCAGCATTGGCGGTCAGGAAAAGCACGACGAATCCGCACCGAGCGAGCTGATTGCAGGACGTAATGAAACAAACAAAGCCAGCACACCTTCGTCCAGGTCCATTTCCACGCCTAAATCCTTCTCCAGCTGGAAGAATAAAGCGAACCCTGGAAGCGCAATCCTCCAGGGCCAAAGAGGAAGAAATAAGCCACAGCTAGTAATTCACCGTGGAGGAGTGTGTGCCATCGATCAGCCTGACGAAACACAGCTAAACCTTCCTCACCTGGCCAATACATCATGGAGGGCCATGGTAATTCACTCGCTCAGATCAGCCAGGCGCTCTGGGACCCAAACCGACTCAGTGATGGGCCTTTATATGAGAATCATACCTCTCACCTGCGTCCATTTTTACTACAAAACAACTGCAGAATTATTGCCTCCCTTTAAAAAAAGAATACAGCAAATCTATATGAATCTAACAGGGTTGGGGTCAATTCAGGAATGAACTCAACAATTCCAATTCAAAGAAGGAAATGGAATTGGAATTGAACAACAATTACAGGAAACAGAGTTGGAATTGAATTGGAATGACAGGAAATGGAATTAAATTCAGGGAAATTCCACTGAATTCCATTTATTGCTGTTTCTGAGCATTTATTTGTGATTGCATTTAGAGACATACATTTAAACTTTATTTATGATGCTTTACAAATACCAAGTAATGTATGAAATATAGTTGATCAAATGCAAGTAAATAAAAATGAGAACTGTACATTATGAATTAATAATTGAATGAGAGTACTGTGGTGATCAGTTTCTGAAGAATGTACTATACATTCAATATATGATTACCGCATAATATAAGTCTCAACTCACAAAAAAAAAATGTTCATTCATGTATTTCATTCACTTTTTATTGCATCGAATTATCATCATTTTCTGAAATTTGGCATCACTAAGATTGCATCTCTCAGGCCTAAATATCTAGCAATACTAAAAACATGTTCTACAGGAGCAGATAAAGCAGGCGCAGCAAGATATTGGCATGCAATTTGAGCCAAAAAGGGGAAACGACGCTGGTTGTCCTTCCAGTACAGGAGAGGATCAGACTCCACATTGTGACATTGTACAGTAGGCTTAGGTAACTTGGTCCTCGTCTGATGCTGGTAACTGTGTAGATGTAGAGGGAACTTGGGTGTCCATGAATGCAAACATTCTTTTTTGGCGGAGAAGAGCAGTCTTTTGAAGTTGGAACTGAAGGTGCAGAGAGTGAAATGACCTTCTTTGTTAGACAAACCATTAAAGACATTCTTTCTTCACCTATGCACCAGTCTAGTTTAAACCTTGGGTCAAGGGTTGCAGCCAACTGAAACCACTCCATATCTTCAAATTGAGACAGACGTTTCTCAACAGAGGATTTTATAATTGTGCTCATTTTATTTGGTTGTATTGATTCTGCAGCATGACGAAGACCTCGAACACATGGAATAAAATAACTTGCAGTTATAACTTTATCAGCCTGACATTTATCAGTTGCTTCCTCAAATGGTTCCAGAGTTTCACAAAGTTCTTTGATTAGCATCATTTCATTAACTGTCAACTAAACAGGGGCTTGCAGCTCTGACTAAGCATGTGAAGGTTCCATCTTGTTGCATTTGCAGCTGGGAGCTTTTACATGACATTCAAGAATTTCTGCTGCTCTTGTTGTTTTGTGGCAAAGACTTGTGAGCCTCTGCACTTTTGCCATCACAATTTTAAAAGGACCTGCTTGTTCTTGGGCATCGCGGACTACTGATCTCTTGAAGTTCAGCTCCATACCCATCATCATCATTTGTGTCGCTCTCATGAGTCTCCACTGGTGGGAAAAGACAAAATGCCTTCACCATGTTTGCAGCATTGTTGGTTACAATGACAGAGACTTTGTTAGAAATACCGTATGTGGCAATTGCATTCTCATATTTCTGAAAAATATTTTCTGCTGTATGCTTTCCCTTGAACATCTTGCAAGAGAGCATGACTGTATGAAGCTCGAAGTTTAAAATGAAATGACCAGTTACACCCCAAAATGACCCAATGTCCACATTTATTATTTAAGGATAAAATTATATCTGTGGGATTCTTTTGTGAAAATGTTGTTCATATATAAGTGTTTTTAAAGTACCTGTTCCACAAACAGTACTCACCTGTAGATGACGTTTAAAATTGGATGTAGCTCGGATGGATCCATGAATAGGTATACAGTACCACAATGATTGCAGATTGCTTATGGTAACCTAAAGTTGTACGAGTCGGTTCACCAAAATGATTCAGTATACTGGTCTTCCCAGACATTCCAGCTTTCTCAGCCATTGTCAGTTTAATAGGTTAATCCAAATCTATGTGTTAATTTTGCAGTCCAGGGTTCATACACAAATCAGATTCTCAGAACAGTCCAAGATCATACACAAAAAGCTATTCAAATACCATCAAATTCTTTTCACTCAAACTGACAGGAAAATCTCCAAACGTACACCCTAAAAACGGGCCCTCACTGGCTTACATTTATACTCCCAGGTTATGAACCTTCACCTTGCATGGAATTTTGGAAAATGTAGTTTAGGGACACGCAGAGTGACACATGCAAAAAATAATCATATTAAATATTTCACCTCTTTAAATCATGCTTTACGTACTAAACATACAGTACTTTGTATTTCTTTTATATGTTTGTTGTTTATGTGATTTACAATATTTAATGTACTATAAACTATTAAGCAAATCAAGCCTTTTTTTTTTTAAATTTAGCAACTCAAGTGGAATTTATTTAATTTCAATTCTGTTTCCTGACATTCCAATTCAATTACAATTCCATTTCCTGTCAGCTGCATGCAATTCCAATTCCATTCCAGGAAGTGAATTGGAATTTACCATTCATTCTCAATTCAATTCATGAATGGCCCCAACCCTGGAATCTAACACAAATACAATCATGATATGTTTCATAACCTAACACTTCATAACTTATGAAGCCTCCATAACTTAACATAACCAACAGCTAAAAAGAAACCAGGCAACATTTCAAAAATAAAGATAAATAAATGTTCTTCCTGTACTTGTTCGGTTTAATTGGTGTTTCTAAATTGCCCGTAGTGTGTGAGTGAACTTGTGTGCCCTGGTATGGACTGGCAACCAGAGTGTACCCCTGGCTCTACCCCTGGAGAGGCTACAGGATAAACACTTTTCACATGAGCGAGAGTGAGTATAATTATTTTATATTTAATTTATTTTTATAAATAACAAAAAAATAAGGTAGCTTTTTTAAATTAAGCTGGATTTAAAATTTTATTAGATTGATCTAAGTATGGAGTTTGCATGTTCTCCCTGTGCTTGGTGGGTTTCCTCCGGGTACTCCGGTTTCCTCCCACAGTCCAAAGAT
>JAQMYG010000013.1:2017946-2028203 GCA_030014215.1 Clariallabes teugelsi
TACCATGGCAAACCGTAAACAAATATAACCCCCACACCAAACCTTAGCATCCCAGGCTGCATATTATGCACTATATATGACAACAACTAGTCACAGCCTAACACACACACTTATATACACACACACATACACACACTACAGGGCACGAGCATAGTAATCAAGCCATAATTCATAGAAGCCAAAAAGTCAGAGATGCCGTAATTTCCCCATCACCACAGACAACTTTGGGCTGCTTTCCCAGACCCAGATTAAGCCCTAGGCCATGTCTAAATTACAGTGTCATAAAAGCGCTGAGCTTGATTACGCACTGGAAATCCATTTGAGCTGAGATCCAGGCTTCATATACAGTATATATATATACATATATATATGTGTGTGTGTGTGTGTGTGTGTGTGTGTGTGTGTGTGTGGAGGATGCTGATCTTGCTCGTGGAATTCTCCAGAATTACATTCTATCAGTGAAGCTTTTAATTAGCTTTTAATTTTTCCTCTCTATCTCTTGCTCTCTCTTTTCACAAGAAACACAGCATTAGTGTCCAAAACCGAAGCAAAACTACAGGAAGGTTGTTTAATAGTTTTATTAGTTTGATTAGTATTATCAAACCTAATATAATTCACATCAGAGTGCTTTTTAATATTCGTTTACGCCATCCGCGGATGAACACGACTTCATTTCATTTCCCATTAGTGAGAATCTCGTTAACTCATTAGCTAATTAACGTCTGTGATGAACAAGGACGTTTCAGTCGAGCCGCTTAACCCGAGCATCTCTGAATCATCTTTTTTTTTTTCCTTTTTTTTTTTTTTTTTGCACAGCGTTACGAATCTGAGGAACGCTCACAAACCCAGAATTACTCGCGGCGTAGACGAGAAAGGTAATTACAGATTCCCAAAAACAGAAAGCCACACCGTTTTCCATTTTCGGCCGCTGAAATTGTGACCAGGCTTCAGAGCTGTTACGGGACAGAGTTCAATCAGACAATGCGGGGAGATGTTTTTTATCCCGGCACGGCTGCTTCTCGTGACTGTCCTCTCTATCCTCACTAAGTATCTACGGCTGGATTCTGATTGGTCAGAACTGTGCAAAAAACTTACAGCAGGCACATGCAGATGAATGCTGCAAAGCAAGGACGGCTTGAGAAAAAGGAAAATATATAAATTTCTAGTATACAACAATTAATTAAACAAAGTCAGTATTTGGTGTTACAACGTTTTGAGGACCCTTTAGTCTCGGGTACAGTTAGTTTGTGCAGTTTTGGAAGGAAATTTTTACTGAGCATCTTGCAGATCCACCTAGAGTTCAATGTGCACCTGCTTCATTTCTGCATTAATTTTTTGTTTCTTTAATTTTTACCTTAAAGGTGATTTCTTATATAATGTCATGCTTTGTTCTCGCTATGCAAACATTTTTCTATAACCTTTTAACTGCTTTTTTTTATGGTGGAATTCTTATGTTTGAAAATCAGACATTTTTTTGTACTGACTCAATAACAAAAGTGCTGATATTAAAAACAAAAACTAAGTAAAAACCATATAAAATTGTTGTATTGTTGCTCAATACTGTAGATTGATAATAGTGTGTAAATGCATCAATGGATGAGGCTTTAGTACCCATTCAACAAAGTGTAATACCATGCTAACTACTGTAGCTAACTGCTAATTAGCAAATCTCAAAGCTAGGACAAAAGCACAGTCAAACATGATTGATGAGATGGTTCGCGAGTCAAAACAATGTGTGTCCGAAAAAATCTCATTCCAGTTTCCTTGCGAGAAACAGGCTTAATGATCTGAGCAGAGTAAGACACATATATCTCCCCGATAGGATTAAAGCACAACAATCGCTAACAATTATGCCGGACTAATTGAAAGCCTTCATTGAGACGTCGCTGATTAGCCAATTAGGCAGTCGTGAGCACAGATGCACACGTTCTATTCAGGGGTGATACAAATCAATAGCGCACATTAGCCTAGCGATGTGCTGATAACAGATTATCTATCCAGAACACACACACTCAGTTTATCAACTCGGCAAACTGCCCAAGGTGATTATAAAAGATAGAGAGTGGTTTTGTCAGGGGCATCTAACCACACACACACACACACACACACACACACACACACACTGCTGTCATGTCAGCGGTAGCAATGATGTTTACACTTTTACTTCACAAAATGCTACATTAATTCCATCTAGATTGAAATTACTCTCAGTCCCTTACAAACAACATTAAGTACAGACATTTCAATGTAAAAGAACAAAACAGTGTTAAAAAATAAATAAATAAATGCATCGTAAACATGTAATGTTTTCTTTGCCTTTTTGTTGCTCCCTCACATTTTCCCAAGGGTTAGGCACCACCCAGATGTGTGTATCACATCAGCTCTTCATTTAAAATTTTTCCAATAGCAAAAAGAAAATTTGCCATTGAACAGACAGCTAATAGACTGTTTACATATGCTCTTCAGCCCACAAGCCAGCCATTACCATCGTCTCGGGCTTGATGGGTACTCAATAGATTCGATTTTGTGGTTTGTGGTTAAAATGTTAGACACAAAACTGATTAAAGGGTCTTGCGCAGAACCGGAGATGTGGTTTGAAAGGCTCAGAACCTCATTAGAAGAAGAATTCATGTAGAAAACCAGACAGAAAATTGGACAACTGGTGGGAAGCACTAATTCCGCTTGCTCGCTGCTAGTCTGGAGGAGGAAAAAGAAATCAGGCTAAATTTATTTGTTTAGGTAAAAATAATATAATATTGTTTCTACAGTAACACCTAGTACAGGAGTCGGAACCCTGCGGCTCCGGAGCTCATGTGGCTCTTTCATCTCTCTGCTGCGACTCCCTGTAGCTTTGGAAAATAAATAATGAGTATTTCATTTAAATGTATTTTATTTTAGTTTGTTAGTTTTTTTTAAATATAATTCTAAATTTAACCTTGGCGAAACATTGTAACATAAAAAAAATAAATCTCAAAATATGCCTTACAACCACAGATGTGTGACACCCACTCGCACGTGATTTCTTGAGCTTTTTGAGCCACGGTTTTATTCACGTCGAGCGCTGACTGCACTCTTTAGTACACATGATAAATCGATGTTGGCACACAGATGCAGACAGTATTTTTGATTTGCTGCAAAATTTAAGGTCTGCTTTTTATTTCATAAATATGTGGAGGACTCAAATAGACATTGAGTATTTTATTTGAAAGTAACCTTCAACTCAGGATTTTCGGAGGGCAAAATGTTTTTGTTTCATGCGGAAATAAAATTTGTTTTCTCTGTACCAGTTCATTCATTTCATAAATGCAACACATTATAGTTTTTTATACAAAGCATAAAGGTGAAAAGCTATATATCCAGTGTTAATTTCATTTAAGATGGCAAAAGGGTTTTGTGGCTCCCAGTATTTTCTTTTCAGTGGGAAACAAGTCCAAATGGCTCTTTGAGTGTTTAAGGTTGGCAACTCCTTACCAAATATTTTCTTACTTACAAAGTTCTATGTTGTGAAATTAACAGGTTAGCACACACAGAATTTACTGAAGACTGTAGACAGTAGCAGGTATGGGTCACTAGAGGCTCTGTACCCTCAATTTGTTAACAGGAACAGTTCTGATTCTGAAAAAATGTTCAGTCGGATAAGCCCAAAATCTTAGAACTGTTCTCAGACCTGCTTTTGAGTTAGGTTCCTCTCAAGGTTTCTTCCTATTGCCATCTCAGGGAGTTTTTCCTGGCCACCATTGCCAACACCCTTGGCTTGCTTATCGGGGACAATCTCATTATTATCTAAACACATTTTTCTCACTCATACACACTTCCATAAATTTTATTTTCATTTTGTGAAGCTACTTTCAATTTGAATTGAATTGCTTTTGAATGATTTGGTTTAAATTGTTTTACCAAAAGAAATGGTATCACACCACAGTAATTGAGTGAACCATTAGTTTCTTATGATCCACCACACCTCGATCAAAGGATGCAGGCTGCTTGTCAGGACCACGTATTATGAAAACTACAGCAGGGGGCAGAGCTTTTTCTTACAAAGCTCAAAGTTCAAACCCTGCTATCCGTTATCACCCAAATGAGGATGGGTTCCCTGTTGAGCCTGGTTCCTCTCAAGGTTTCCTCCTTTTGCCATCTCAAAAGGAGTTTTTCCCCTCAGCACCGTCGCCCTCGGCTTTTTCATCAGGGACAATCTGATCATTTTGATTTATACACATTTACATTTCATACAAACTTCCATAATTCTTATGATTGTGTAAAGGTGCTTTGCGACTGACAATTGTTAAAGGCACTATACAAATTAAATAAAATTTTATTTAATTTAATATTACAAATTTTTTAGCTATTTAATAAAGAAAACTAATTAGAATTGTTGATATAGTGAGTATTATTTAACCTTTTAAGTCAGTAAATAAGCATACAAGTATAATGTTATGAGATTATTTGTAATTGCTTAATCCCAATCCTAACTAAACTAATCCCATAAACCCTACTCCCAAACTCCTAAACCTAAAACCGTTCAACTCTAACCCTTTATCCAATCCTAACCTTAAACCCTAACCATTGACCCTATACCCAACCTTAACCCCTAACCCTAACTCAACCATAACCCTAACCAAAAATCCGACCCTAACCTTAACCCCTAAGCCTAAATTTCATCCTTAACCCTAATCCTAGCCTTCACCACTAATTCTAACACCTATCCCTAATCCAAATCCAACCAAAGCCTAACCCCAACCCTAGCAATACTGTATAACCTTAAACCCAAACCCCTAACCCTAACCCTAAGAGGTGACTACACAGCTTTATTTGTTTTTTATTCATTTATTAAATTATTTATTTTAAAATGTTATAGCTAGTGTGAGAGACATAACTATTGATTGACTACTGTAATTATGTCTCTCATGCTAGCTGTGCCATTTTCCTGTCTGCAAAAGCATTTCAGTTGAAGAACTTCTCACTTGAAAAATGGGTTTCTTTATTGTGAAAGCAGTAAGAACCTAGCATGACAGGTAAGTGATGTCGGATTCAGTCATAGCTTCGAACTTCTTGATGTTTCTGTATGCACACAGACTCATCTCCTCCATCCCTGGGGTCAGTTTCATAAATCCCTGACCCTGCTGCAGTGTTACTGTATGCAGACAGATGAAGAGCGATGAAACTCATATCTACAAATGCCATGAGAGCGCTTTAGCTGCATCCATTTGCACGTTTGAATAATTCATACCTGAATAAGATTGATTTTGCCTCGATCACATAATACTCACGGTAATCTTTGGCACGACTTGGCACTTTCCCGCTGAGAAATCTGAGGTATACATGACATGGCCGAGTCAGTCTGATGGCAGAGGAAAAGCATCTGTGTGTGTGTGTGTGTTTGTGCGCTGCAGGCTTTCCTGTATTATTGCTGTATTATAGATAATTCAGCACCATCAGAGGGGTTGGTGTCACTCTGGAAAACATCAGCTTGTCACGTTCAACCTTCTTAACGTTCAATTTACAACAGTCTTCTCCTTACTCTTTTCCTGAACCTGGATTTTATTGGCTTTGTAGTGGTCCTTGGATTTGAACTTATAACCTTCTAGTTAACCAAAGTTTTACTCATAATCCAACAATAACTAGTTACAAACTTTTCATAATTTTATCTATCTATGTATCCATGTAAAATTTTATGCAAAGTCTTTATCCTGTTAACCTGCATAAACACACTCATCAGCAGCTTCATTAGGTACATATGTTCCATTCCTCATTAACACAATCATCCAATCATAAAGCAGCAACTCAATGTATTTAGGCATGTAGACACGGTCAAGATGATCTGGCGAAGTTCAAACTGAGCATCAGAATAAGGAAGAATGGTGATTTAAGTGACTTTGAACATGGCACAGTTGTTGGTGCCAGGCTGGATGGTCTGAGTTTTTTTCAAAACTGCTAATCCATTGAGCAAAATATCTAGTGAGAGCAGTTCTCTGGGTCAAAATGCCTTGTGGATGACAGAAGTCAGAGTAGAATGGGCAGACTGGTTCAAACTGATAGAAATGCAACAGTAACTCAAACAATACAGTATCTCAATACAACCGACGTATGCTGAAGAGCATTTCTGAACATACAATATGTCGAACCTTGAAGCAGATTGGCTACAGCAGCAGAACACCACACCAGGTTCCGCTCCTGTCAGCAAAGAACAGGAAACTGGGGCTACAGTTCACATCAACTCACCACAATCGGACAATAAAAGATTGGAAAAACGGCAGCTGATCTGACAAGTATTGATTTCTGCTGCAAAATTGGATTGTAGGGTCAGAATTTGACATAAACAACACGAAAGCATGGATCTGCCTGCCTTGTATCAGCGATTCACGCTGGTGGTGTTGGTGGTGTCATGGTGTGGGGTAGATGTTCTTGATACATTTTGGGCTCCTTCATGCCTGAATATTATTGTTGACTATGTGCATCCATTTATAACCACACTGTACACATCTTTTAATGACTACTTCAAACAGGCTAACATACCATGTCACAAAGTTTCTCAAGTTTGTCAAAATCCATTCAAACTGGTTTCTTGAGCACGACAGTGTAATTAAATAGAGAACTTTTGAGATGTGGTGGAACGGGAGATTTGCATCATGGCCAGGCAGCCTGACAAATCTGCAGCAACTGCATGAGGTTATTATCTCAATATAAACCATCCACCATGTTTCCATCACCTTGTTGATTCTGTACTAATCAAACTAGTTCTGAAGGCAAAAGGGGTCCAACCCAGTACTAGCAAGGTGTACCTAATAAAGTGGCTGGTGAGTGTATTAGAGTTGAGACACATAAAGGTAGAGAGGACTATTTATTACAATGTATTATTTTATAGTACAGTACATAAAGAATAAGATTCAAGGGGCATACATTTATGACAGCCTATTGGAGAATATATTTCAATTGTGTAGCTCTTTGCTTAAGCATGGTTCTTGTAAGGCTACATAAAACCTGCAATACATAAACCTCTTATGGAAATTCACATACTGTACATCGTAAACATTTAAAATGGAGCCAAGACTTAATTTACGAGAGATACATAAGTGCTCCCCCCACAAACACTTCTTCAAATTCAATGAAATTAAGTAATGTGGAATAAATTAAAGAAATTAGACCGCCTAAAGTGGCTAGTGCAGAGATGTGTAGAGGCTAACGGACTAGTCTAAAGAGAACAACCTGTCTCTGAACATTGATAGGTTCTCCACTGAACATCAATGGCTCCTCTTTGGACATCGTCAACAGCACCAAATTCCTGGGTGTCCACCTGGAGGAGAACCTCACCTGGTCCCTCAAAACTAGCTTCTTGCACAAGAAAGGCCAACAACGTCTTTTCTTCCTGAGAAGGCGGAGGAAGGTCCAGCTGCCACCACCAATCCTTACCACCTTTAATAGAGGGACTATCGAGACCATCCTGAGAAGCTGCATCACTGTCTGGTTTTGGAATTGTGCCATCTTCGACTGCAGGAACCTGCAGCGGGTTGTGAGGACAGCAGTGGTCTCTCTTACCTCTATTGAAGACATCTACACCTCACGCTACATTGTGGATGATCAGACACACCCATCACACTCACTCTTCACCCTCCTGCCATGAGGAAAAAGGTACAGAGGCATTCAGGCACACCCATCCAGACTGTGTAAAAGCTTCTTTCCACAAGCCATCCATCTCCTCAAGAAAAAGGGACTTCACTGCTACTTACAAGGAATGTTGACTGTTTCTCCTACTATTACTACCTCAACTCATTACCTCATAAGTAAAGTAATGTTGTCACTTTGTCACTCTTGTTTGCAGGTGCACTTTATGTTGTCTCTTTTGTATAGAACTTAAAATGTCAAGCTACTGTAGTTTCAGATAGTCAGCTAATTAGGTTTCTTAGTTAGTTAGTTTTTGTAAATGTTGTTAATTTATGTTGTATAGTATGTAGCACCTTTATTCTGGATTAATGTTGTTTCATTTCACTGTGTCTGTACTATATGGTTGAAATGACAATAAAAACCTACTTGACTTGACGTGGCTACTTGACTAAAGATACAATTTAAAAATTGGTTGTTTATGTAAAAAACTCAGAAGCAACCTCATTTCACCTCTCGGCTGTTCCAAGCACCCAGAATTCAGCATCACTGATATACTAATAACCAGTTTGATAATCTGTCATCATCTGCACCTGTTTCTCACTGGTTCATTCCTTAAGTTAATGTTTTTTTTTTTTTATGCTCGAATGATTCATAGGTCACTGTGTGACTTAAAAAAATTAAAAAATTCCTCTGAAACTGCTCAGGTACAGCGACTGGACTAAAAATGAGAGCCAAAAACTTGCCAAAAATGAGAGCCAAAAAAGTCCTTCAAGAAGCCTGGAGAAATATTCCTCAAGACCTCATTAAAAATGTAAGAAAATCTGGCTGTTTGGAAGTGAAATGTGAAGAAATTAGGAGACTAAAGCTGCAGAAACATTTAGAAAGACTTATTCCAACAGGCATTAACTGTTCTAAAGTTACCTCTTGTCTGTATGATGTCGATATGTTTATTGTGATAAAAATATGTAGCTATGTTTAAGTTGTTTGTTTTTAGTATTTTTTAAGGTTGATAAATTTATATCCAAAATATTTAGCTTACTTCTTGTTTTTCATCTGAAGGTTATTACAGATATTTTAGCATCAAAAAAACTGTAAAACACTTTAGCACCAAAAAAACACTGTATTTCCAGACCACACACTCACACTTGGCTATGAAGTTCAAGTTAAACAGGTCAGGTTCACGTTATCAAAACACGCTGAAACGGATAAAGAACAAAAGTCATTTAAACCACCACCAGATAAACCCAATAGCCTCCATGGAATTGTAAGTTATTATTTAAATGTCACTCTGTAATCAATACACAAGGACACACATTTAAAAATTCGCCTCAGCAGATCAACTTGCTCTCTTGCAGCTCTGGGCTTATTAGAATTAAATATAAAGTATGACTGAAAGAAACAGATCCTCCATGATGGATGGGTCAACATGTGGCCTGGGAATGAGATAATCAATCAGCCTGATTATTTATTTAGAGAACGCACCCTTTCTGTCTTGGCCATGCATACAGGCAAGAGCGATTTTACCAGCTGCCTTAGCATCTGTCTTTTTTAACAGCACCTATTTAAAAATAGATAAGATGAATATGATTTATGATGGAAGTTTCTGTCGCTCTTAACTGTGAAATGCTCACTGATTATTAAAAAAATATTCCATTTGACTAGATTTGTGCCCTTTACAGACTTTGTAGAAGTATAGTGACAGTGGAAATGAGACAAAAATGATTAGGAAATTAACATTTACTTTATAAGTGTTGATAAATTCATATGAAAAACCACATATGATTAAAATAAAATTACAGTTTGCCTACTCTGAGCCTTGCATTTCTACCTATCTAAAGGTACAGTAACAGGGGAAATGACACACACACACACAAAAAACAAAAACATTTTCTCAAATATGTTGATAAATTGCTAAGGAAATAGTTAACATGGCTATAATTACACTTTAATTACACTTGTAATGACATAATGATAAGGTAAATGAGGCAACATTATTATGAAGATTAACATTTACCACAGTCGTGTTGGTAAATTACTAAGAAAAGACCCCATGTTCGTAAAGGCACAGATTAATTACACATAACACTGGTAGGCTATAGCATTAGCATTAGCGTAAAAGGCCAAAGTAGAAAAAAAAAAGCCCTCACAGTGGAAATGAGACAAAATTTACCTCAGATGTGTTTTTAAAAATACTTAAAAGAATTATTATGACTAAATGTGCAATTTAATTACATGTATTATTTATTTATTTACAACTTACTGTAGTATCGGGATAGCATCAGTATAAGTACAAAATGACAGTGGGAATTAAACATAAACATTTACCTCAGGTGTATTGATAAATTTCTAAGAAAATACTCGATATGACAAACTACAGTTTAATTTCACTAAACAATGATAACGTTTTAATTTCACTAAATACTCTACTTTTCTTTAATGAAACAGTTAGAGGCTCCAGAAGGCTCCAGAAGCTTAAAACCTCCTGACTACCGGCAGTTAAAATTTGTCCTCTCTAGAGGACATTTGTAAACCTGAATATCTCCCATATCCTGCATGCTACCTAAAAAACTGCGGACATTCCGCACTTTTAAATGATACCAGATTTATAGGGGTGGGGCTTTGGGAACGTCCTCTTCCTCCTTTAGGAAAATGGCATCT
>JAQMYG010000013.1:2112612-2135703 GCA_030014215.1 Clariallabes teugelsi
ACATCCTCAGCTGAGCAGTGAAGCAAAGTGAAGTGGCACCTGGTAAGGCAGCGTTCTTCAAGACAGAGCAAGGCCCTACATGGAGTAGGGGACGGAGTCACACCCATGGTGATGACGTAAGCTAAAATGCCATCTTCAGCATTACGTCTTGTCTAGGGTCTTCGCCCTCTGACTCTGACGTTGCTTGTGATGCTGCTTCCTCAGAGTCAGGCTTGAACTGCGCTGATTATATTATTGAGTCAAATAAAATTTGAACTCAGGACAAGTCTGCAAAGCTCCAGCAAAAAAAAAAAATTCAGGAACTTGGGATAGGACAAAGAAAATACCAGACGGCATGCGGAATGTTCGACAGTCAACGATCCAGAGACACGAAGTACCAGAACTTAAAGGCAATACGGACATACAGGAGAAGGAGCTCAGTCGATGTACTGTATATTCACTTCAGCAAATCTGCTGACTCTGTTCCATCTTACCCTGCTAGCCCATGACTTAATCATACAGAAATACTTCCTATGGAAAACTGCAGGAGTTTGGGTCATGATCTTTAATGTTACCATAGCAACAGATTTTACTTTGCATCATGGAGCCACGGCATTTCTTACGGATTTTATTTCCCCGAAATTGAAAGAAATCTGCAGTGACGTTCAATATTAAATACATGTTTTGGTCGTGCTGTAATCAGAAACATTACTGGCTATGAAGAATGCGTTTGATGTCAAATAATGGAGGCAATTAAAGTCCATGTTCTTCTAAGTGTGTGTGTGTGTGTGTACGCTTCTAGGAAGCTGTGATTTATTGAGTAAGGATTTCATGTTTAATTTAATTGCGTGTGCTCAGAGCGTTAGGGAGTGTATGTAGGACGAAATTGTGTGTGTGTGTGTCTGCGTGAGTGTGTGTATATGTGTGTGAGTGACTGACTCGCTCTAAATCAGGAAAAGCACTAGAAAGTTCTCTAAAACACAGTGATGCCCATCATAGCCTTTTAGCATAAAATGCTTAGCCCAGGATAAACTCTATTATAAATGCACGTTGAGCTTTTAGTTTCACACACACACACACACACACACACACTGTTTGTATGCTTTCCACTTTCTTCAGAGGCATCTTTAGACACATCTTAATCAGAGACATTGTCTTTTATTGAATAAAACAGATGAGACGGTCGAATCAAAGCTTTTTTTTCTTTTTGTAACATTGTAAGTGCGAGCGATGCTGAAAGGTTTCTGGAGCTGCTTTTTATAAACGTTAACACACAACTTTGTGTCGCTGGAGTTCAGCGGTATTAAAAGTGGACCATTGTGTAAAGTTGCACGCTGAGTCGGCGTTGGCCAGATTCGACAAGCCGAGAGTGTGTGTGTATGCGTGTGTGTGTGTGCATGTGTGTGTGAGACTGAGAGAGAGAGCAGCTCTGAGAGCAGCTCTTGTCACTGCGCAGAGGCGTGGGATTAGTTTCACACACGACCCTGCGGCAGCTCTTAAGCCTCCAGGTCTTAAAAAATGTGCTCCTGCTGGATCCAGCAAGTGTGTGTGTGTGTGTGTGTGTGTGTGTGTGCCATAGTCATTGTTTGATGGTCTGTAATCCATGATGAAATAGCAAAAACTTCTAATGCATCTTGAAAATATATTAATATCAGTGGAGAGAGAGAGAGCAACAGAGAGACAGACACAGAAAACAAACGTAGAGAGAGAGTGAGACAGATGACAGACTTTTGACAGACAAAAAGACAGACAGAGAGAAAGAGAGGCAGACAGACAATCAGAGGGAGAAAAGACTGAGAGCGAGAGATGAAGACAGACAGACAAAACAAGGAAGATAGACAGACAGAGAGACTGGCAAACAGACAGAGAGAGTGTGCGAGGAGCAGACAGACATAAACAATTTATACAGACAGATGGAGAAGCAGACAGACGGAGCGATAGACAGACAAAGAGACAAGACACAGACTAACAGCAACAGCCTCACAGAAAGAAGGAGAGACAAAAAAGGTAGACAGACAGACAGTTAGAGAGAGGGAGAGAGAGGAGCGAACAGACGGAGACGTATAGAAAGAAGAAGCAGACGAGAGACAAAGGCATACAGACAGAGACAGTGAGAGTGAAAGGCAGACTGAAAGAGACAGACACAGAGAGAGGGAGAGAGAACAAGACACACAGAGACAGAGACAGACAGATACAGAAGCAGAAGAGAGACAGGTATACAGACAGTGAGAGTGAAAGACAGACAGAGAGACGGAGATGCAAGACAGAGAGACAAGAGATGGACAGGGACGAGAGATGCAGACAGACAGGTGGACAGACAGACAGCGAAATCTCCATCATTTCTTGATCAGCTGATTTTCTGGTAACTCATTTGCATAAAGGCACGTGATTGGCTGCAGCACAGAGGATCTGCTCCAGAAGCCGAACTTCTCCCTGAGCCACAGCCCTCCACTTCATGACCACCACTGATCTGCAAGACAGACAGACAGACAGACAGACAGACACGCCCGGCATCCTGTGATCTGGGAAACAGCCGAGAGAAAGAAAACCACACATCAGAAGAGGACAAAAATCGAGAGAGCTGGAAGTGTTTTTTTTTTTTCCCCTTTAAATCCATCATAATGTGGTTCTCGATTACAGAACCCAAGCGCGCTGCCTTTGTGTCTAATCCTGATTCAGCCTGCACCAGAGGCTACAAGCGCAGACCCAAACAGTTCCTCAGGAATTACAAAAATTACAGGGACTGATTCATGCTCGAGCCTTTCTGAAGACTCGCCGGCTCGTTGTTGTTGTTTTATTTTTTTTTCCTTTCAAGCTAACCCCACAAAGCATGCTTAGGTTCCGTGCCTTGGAGTTTTGAAATCTCTTAAGAAAATAATCCATCTGAACTGGAGTGTGTGTGTGGGTGTTTCAGAGAGTTCTGCACGAATCAGGTGCTCAGACGAACAAATGCGAGTTCAGAACGCTCACTAGAGCTCTTTCCTTATGTTATTGTTGGAGGATCGATATGCAGACGATCTGCGCCTCCTCGCTCATTCTGGATCAGCAGCTGTGACCTTTTGAAGGGTTCGTGTCTCACTTGTCTGAATGTGAAGTCTAGTCTGCGCCATGACGTTTTTTTTTAGCTAACTAGCCATCGTGATTGTGTGCGCTATCATGACCATATATAAGGCTTCAATGAGAAATGAGAAAATTTACAACTAGCTATAAAATTGCCGCTTTCTCTTAAGGCCTCTGAGAGTCGGACACAACCGAAGACAACCGAAGGACAGGGACAATCTGGCACCATAAAACGCGTCTATTTTAAGGTTTAACATGGTCACGTAAGTGATATATTAAAGCAACCTTTCTTGACCTGAGTATTTTTTACAGGTTTTAGCGAAGAGATAAAAATAAAAAAAAAAGTTTTGCTTCTCCTGTAGTTTACTGCAGGCCTAACTGTCTTCCCGTCTGCGTCTCTGTCTCTCATCTGTCAGAATTTGATCATTAAAATTCCGCTAATACACCAGGGGCATTTCAAAGGGCCAGATGTTCCTCTTCCTTCTCTCTCTCTCTCTCTCTCTCTCTCTATCTCACTTGTATAATAATGTGATCCCAACACCTGCATATTTGACATTTTATCACTCAGAACATTGGGGTAAACAAAAACAGAGCACCGCGATGCATCCGATAGTTCTGCATTAATTACATGGCAGTTATTTCCCATATGTTGAGTCCCTACTCTCTTTCCTTCTCTGTCATTCTGTCTTTCTTTCTCTCTTTGGTCTTACCTTCCTAAGCTTCCTAAAGTAAAAAAAAAAAAAAAACAGTTCAATCACATCCATGCCCTTTTATATGGTGGCATTGGGCTGGGGAAGACAGAGAGGTTATCATTATTTGGTTGGTTGGGTTTGGACAGGTTGAACAGGTATGTTTGGGTTGGACAGGCTGGGAAGGTTGGATAAGGTTTCTCTGGTTTAATGGAATTGCATAGGTTTGTATAGTTTTCCACAGATTGGATACATGAGGTTAAACCAATTAGTAGAGACTTACTTGGATTGGTCAGGCTGAGATAATTGAATAGGCTTGGACAGGTTGGAAATGTTTGGACAGTCACAACTGGATGAGCTTGGATGGGCGAGCTACCATAAGGGGTCAAGATATTTAACTACACAAATAAATGAATCAAAACTAAAGGCTTTCCATTGTTTCCAAAGCTTTTCCATTGTTGTCAGATCACTTTCGTCTCTCTCGCTGGTCATTGACACCTCGCTACAATAAAAACAGCCACTTCATTATTAACCAAATACAGGTGTAACCAGTCCCATATTACCCATTTGTTCTTTGCAACTCCTCCTTCTCCAAGTGCTTGACCATGTTCTTGTTGGTGCAGTGGGTTTTGCAAAGATTGGACAGGCTTGACTAAGGTTTCACTGTTTGAACTTCAGAGTTTCAGAGGTGGAGCAGGCTTTTGTGGATTGAACAGTCATGGATGGTTGGATGGACTTGAATCTGTTCAACATGCTTAAACATGTTTGCATGGAGGTGACAATCTTAATATGGATTATATAGGCTTGAGCAGGTTGTATGTGCATAGGTTGTATGATCGCTGCTAAAATGAATGGATTTGAGTAGGTTCAATGATCATACTGTAGATAGGTTGTATGGGCTTGGGTAGATTGGTTGGGTTTGGGTAGCTCATATGAGGATGAGTAGCTTGTATGAGCAAGGGTAGGTTGGATGGATTTCGGTTAAGTTTTTGAACATGGGTAGGTTCTATGAGCATGGGTAAGTTGTATGGGCTTGGGCAGGTTGTTTGGGTCGGGATGCTTGTATGACCTTGGGTAGGTTGGTTGGGCCTGGGAAGGTAGTATGAGTAGGTATGTCAGGTTTGGGTAGGTTGTATGAGCATGAGTAAGTTGGTTGGGTTGGGTAGCTTGTATGAGTAGTTTGGTCGAGTTGAGTTAATTTTATGAGCATGGGTGGATTGCATGGGGCTGTTTCTTCAATAGGTGTTCTTCAATAGGTTGCCTGGGTTTGGCTAGCTTGAACAGGGGTGCACAATTTGAAAGGCTTAGTCAGTTGAATGGGCTTAGTCCAGTTGGGGTGAGTTGAATAGGATCGACAAGATTGAACATCAACATGTGCTTGCAAATATTAATTAGACTTGCATAGACTGACAAGAGAGGCTTAGATGGTTTTCACATTCATGGACAGGCTTGGATGAGCTAGAAAGTTGAACAAGTTGGACCATTTTAGATTGTTTGTAGGGTTTGGATGGTACTGTTAGTCATGAGGAGCTAAGACCGATGGTATTCCTAGTCCTTTGCCAATAGCCCTTTGGCATGTTGAACCAGCAGATATGGAAAGGCTGCATGTTTATGATTTACTCTTGATCAAAGACATCAGTGAACCATAGGAATGGACATGATTGTCCAGGGTGATAAATCCATGTTGTCAGAAAATGTGCTTAGATATATCATACCTTATCAACGTGTCACAGGGCAGTAATTACCCTTGGTGGTGTGACAGTATTACATATTTTGTGGTGATAACCTTCAAGCAAGGATATTGCTGATATCCCCTCAGACTCCACTGGATCCAGATAGGCATGTTGGGATGCACGTTGTAGAAATCATAGTCGGCCAAGTGTAAAAGCACAGAAATCTGCAGCAAAGCCATTTGACCCATGAAGCCTTGATCTGATGAGTCAAGGGTGTTAGCAGAATGGAGGATTCGGCCGGGTGTAGCGCAGGCGTGTCCCTAGGGATGAGAAAGAGCAGAATTGCTTCACTAGTCGTTAAAAGATTAATTAAGTATTCAGGGTCACTTGCTCGGCAGAAATGAGTGAAAGTGTGAAATGAGGGACTAGTGTCAGTTCTCCAGAAGGCAAACCAAGCAGTTTGACTGCAAACATAAAGGTCTATCTAATTCAAAATCTTTTTATCCAAATTGTCACATTATTAAGTAAATAAATTGTGATTTTTTTTTGTGATCCAAGATGGCCACCTATGTAAGCTTCAAGTTTAGTTCATGATTTATTTATTTTTTAAAACTCTCTCACTAGATTAGCCTTGTAGCTCTAACACGAAACCACTAAATTGGAATTTTCACTGCTGGTGTTGAAGGTAATACACGACCACCTGGTGTGAAAAGAGGAAAAGAATGACAGAACCTGACAAGTAACCTCCTGTAAGAAAAATGGTGGCGTAGCATGACACCTACAAAACATACTGGAAGGTAATAATGTAAGCCCGGTTAGAGATTTTAATCAGTCGATTTACAAGTTCAATGAAGTATGCATGCATAAACACACACACACACACACACACACACACACACACACACAGACAGATGTGGTGTTCACTTTTCAAGACCATTCCTGGACCGACAGTGGAATGTTTAAATGCTACAAAGATCAAAAGCCCTGGAGCTCTCCACTAGATCACCAAACAGGAATCCAGTTATAGCTTTGTGTGTGTGTGTGTGTGTGTGTGTGTGTGTTGGAGGAGGCGTAGGGGAGGTTTTCTTGGGGGAAGAGGGTGACATTGAAGGTGTGCTGGGCTTAGGCATACACACACACACACACACACACACACATACAGGCACATTCCCTCAGTCAGCCAAATGTGGTTTCGATAAAAACTTAATCAGAGACAGACCCTGTACTAATGCTCTATCTATCTATCTATCTGTCTATCTGTCTGTCTGTCTACCTTTTGATGTCGGAGCTTCCCGTGACGTCACTCCTGCCCCGCTCCCTAGACTCCTCGCGCCTCCTCCGCGCGTACAGGAATCCGAAGCAGGGAGCTCGCGCGTGCGGGCGGCCGGACGTCGCTCGTGTCTGAGCCCGAGAGCAACGGGGTGCGCGCGCGCGCACGAGCCGGAGCGGAGCGAGGAGGGGAACAGTAGAGGAGAGGAGAGGAAAAGAGGAGAATAAAGGAGAGGGGAGAGGGAAGAGGACATGATGGAGATGTAGTCGGAGCCGCACGCGGAATTATATTTCCCGGAGAGATGCTCGCGCGCGCTCGAGACTGAACTGAACGGAGAAAACTTTGAAGTGTTCTTCAGAGGTAAGTGCGAGCGCGCCCGAGCCCCGTTACCGTAACTTAATAATAACGGGTATGAGGATGGTGTCAGGAATGTTTATAATAATAATAATAGTAACAATAACAATAATAATATTGTTATTATTATGAAATGCATTTTATTTACATCAACAATAATAATAATTATTATTATAATAGGCACCGTCTTGCGCGTGCATTGCGTTTGTATAAACCGAGTCGCACGGTCGCTCCCGGAGAGCTCCGCGGTGAACGAGCGCCATCGCCCGCGAGCGGGAGCACGAGCGCCCTGCCGCACGACATGCAACCACCGGCACGCGCTCGAGTCGGGAGAAACCCCGCGAGGGTCGGGTTGCCAGATTGGAAACACTTCTTTGATACTTCTACAGTTTCTGCTTTTCCCTAAAACAATTCCAATCAGTTATAAACGAATTATTATTATCATTATTATTATTATTATAAGCCAACAATAAAAGCATGTTACTTCCTGTCTCCTTTCGCATAACACAATCCGTTATAAACGTTTTATAATGATGATGATGATGATGATGATGATGATTTCTACTAACATTTCATAAAAAAAAAATAAAATAAAATGCAACAATATATCCACCGAGGTCACATTTGATCAACATGGCAACCCCGAGTGACTGTTAGCCCACTGTAACCTGTATTTAAAACTTGATCATCTAAATCCTGCATGGCTTCCTTTTCTTTCTCTTTTCATTTCATTATTCTAGGCAAAAAAAAAAAGTTTCCTGAATGAATTATTATACATAAATTTGATTTTTAGCAACATTTCCGACACACATTTTGATTTATTGAACAGTGGTAACTAATGTTTAATGTGTGTGTGTGTGTGTGTGTGTGTGGAGTTACTCTTCGTGCCAGAGGGAAGTAGATCCGGTCCTTTGAGTCTGCGGTGGCGCGCAGGGATACACAAAAAAAAGAAAAAAGAAAAGGCATACTAGTGTGCTAGATAGTGTGCCAGCCATTAGGTGGCGTACTGTTTTTCTGCCATGCTGGGAAGGTAGGAAGGAAAAGTGGAGTAGTATGCCAGAGAGAGAGAGAGAGAGAGAGGGAGGGAGAGGGGGGTAGAGAGAGGGAGAGCGCAGGAGTTGCGCGCAGAGTGAAGAGGGACGGAGAGCTGCCTGCTGCCATGTTCGCACTGGGAACTTATAAACTCCATGAAAAGCCGCCGAGCCGAGCGCGTTAGAGTCCGACCAGGTAGGAAAGACGCGCATTACAGCTGTGATCGTCTCCAGATGTTCGGGATTTCAGTGCGTAAAAAGTTTGTCGGATTACTGCTTAGGTGGCACTGGTGGAAACTTGAGCGTGATGATTAAAATAAGAAAGTGTGTGTGTGTGTGTGTGTGTAACAGAAAGAGAGAGAGAGAGAGAGAGAGAGAGAGACATAGATATATATAGAGAGATGTTTGTAAATGATGGTGTTAAATGTATAAATGTTTAGCCAAGTTCCTGCGGGCTTTGTTTGAACACGCATCCATGCATCTGGCAGCGGGACTTGAATAGGGAACGCGGTTGAAAGAGAGAGACAGAGAGAGAGAGAGAGAGAGAAAGGGGGGGAGAGGGGGGGATGGGATGTTGGATTCTTTTTTGTTGCATGCTTCAAAGCGTTCGCGTGCATATTTGTTACAAGTCGGGAAAAGTTTCAAGAATCCGCACGAGGTGTTACAATGTTTCCTCTGGTCTTCCCCACTTGGCAAAAAAAAAAGAAAAAAAGTCATTTTTTGTTGTAAAACCCCATTTGCTTTAAATGAGTTGCTCTTAAAACGTGGTCCAGGGGTCGTGTGTGTGTGTGTGTGTGGGCTTCATGCATACTGTGAGTGCCTAAATCAGTATATATATATATATTTTAATGAATTGCCATAAGAATAAGTGTACACGAATCTAACCAGCCTAATCTTTGCTTGATTAAGTTTATAAATCTGTACCTGCAGGAGAAGTCATTAATTTCCAAGCTAAAGCGATCCCTGACTGCATGATTTTTTTTTTTCCAGAACCCCTGGCATACCTGAATTAATTACCGCCTTATGAAATATGCACAGCATCCCCTGTTAACTAACATTCTGCGAAGTAATAATAATCCGAACCCCCGGATCGAAGGCGAGCCGAGCCGAGCTGCTCTGTGGAACGTCTGTATCTGTGTGTGTGTGTGTGTGTATGAGGGTTGGAAGGTTCCATGCCTTCCAGGCTAAACAAGCGCCTAAAAAAGATTAGAAGTCTCATAACAACCAGTGGAATGCATGAGTGTTTAGATGATATGTCCAGGACGGACCGCTTCCAACGTCCCGGAGAACGGAGAACGGTGCCGTTCTGGAAATAAGACATAACAAGGAACGTGAATCATGTCTGCCGCTGTGCTAGGAGACATTTGCTGTTTAGATCTGTTTCATTTCAGAAACATGAAGCAACTGTGTATCTGATTGCAGAAGGATTTTTTTTAAAGCTGTGTTGTTTTTTTTGTTGTTGTTTTTTTTACACTGTTCGCTTTTGCATGTTGTAGTCAAAGAACGGTTCGGTCACGAGTATGACTGATGTGACATTACAACGTTATGTGATTTTCTTTTGTGAAGATTATACATACAGTGGGTCTGAGGCACATAACATTGAGATTGATTCTCTTTATTGCTTCAATATTATTTTATAGGCAAATATTTCTTTTTACATTTTGGCATAAGGGACGTAATATTTGAATTACTAGATTATGGTCTTTAAAAAATCTCTACTGAGAGGTTTTTACAGCTCTCTGGCTGCAAAAAACTTTTAGAAGCCTTGGCAGTGATTTTTATGCCTGTCAGTACAAAATGTGGCATCTATCCTGATGATGTGTAAAGCATAACCAGGTGGAAAGCACAATCAAGCATAATTATAAAGAAATATTGTAGATTAATTTGGTAGAATTAATTTGTTAGTGTTACAGCTATAAAAATGTATAAAGCAACTTTTTCTTATAGTTCTCCTCCTGTTTCTACAGGTGGTTTGGTGAAGTGTGCAGTGCGACCATGCAGATCCAGGTGACTTCGCTGCTGGCTCTGCTGCAGCTGCTCGTGTGCGGCAGCGCCCACACCCCAGGGCTGGATGCAAAGTCCGTTCCGCACTTCACGCGTCCTATTTACAACACCACCATATTCGAAAACTCTGCTGCTAAGACGTACTTGGAAGGCCCTGTCAAGATGGGCATCTACAACATAGACCCTTCATGGGAAATACGGTACAAAATCGTGTCAGGTGACAACGAGAACCTCTTCAAAGCTGAGGAGTATCAACTCGGGGACTTTACCTATTTGCGAATAAGGACCAAAGGAGGCAGCAGCGCCATTCTTAACCGGGAGGTCAGAGACCACTATTTGCTCACGGTCAAAGCTGTGGAAAGGAACTCGAATGCCGAGGCGCGAGCTCGCGTCATGGTTCAGGTACAGGATACCAATGACCTTCGCCCTCTGTTCTCTCCGACCTCCTACACCGTGTCCTTGCTGGAGAACACGGCAATACGCACCAGCATTGCCAAGGTCACGGCGACGGATGCGGACATCGGTACGAACGGAGAGTACTACTACAGTTTTAGAGAGTGGACAGACATGTTTGCGGTTCATCCCACAAGTGGGGTGGTGACTCTAACTGGCAAACTTGATTATGCCGAGACGAAGCAGTACGATTTGGAGATATTAGCTGTAGACCGTGGGATGAAGCTGTATGGGAGCAGCGGGTTTAGCAGCATGGCTAAGCTGACGGTACGCGTAGAGCAGGCTAACGAGAACGCCCCGGTCATCACAGCTGTCACTCTAGCACCTTCCGACACAGACAAGGACCCGACTTATGCTGTAGTCACTGTTGAAGATGACGACCAAGGAGCCAATGGTGAAATAGCGTCTCTTAGTATCGTAGCAGGAGACCCTTTGCAGCAGTTTCGGGCTACGAGGACCAGTCCTGGCAGTAAGGAATACAAAATTAAAGCTGTGAAGGAAGTCGACTGGGATGGTCAGCCGTACGGGTACAATCTCACTTTGCAAGCTAAGGATAAAGGAAGCCCGCCTCAGTTCTCCTCAGCAAAAGTCATCCACATCACTTCCCCACTGTTTAAAGTAGGCCCTGCTAAATTCGAGCAATCTGTTTACAGGGCGAACGTAAGTGAATTTGCTCCAGTACACAGTCCTGTTGTTATGGTCACAGCTGTGCCAAAATATCCCCATTTGAAGTATGCTTTCAAACATAAATTGGACAAAATTCCCTTTGCAGTCAATTCCGACACTGGCTTAATTACAACAGCTGGACCCATCCATGCTGACTCTTTGGCACACTATGAATTAGAGGTAATTATTAGTGACGGAAAAGCAGCCGCCAAGGTTATTATTGATGTGATCGACGTGAACAATAACGGCCCGGAGTTTCAGCAGTCGTCTTTCAAGGCTAGTGTTGATGAAAATATGCCTGTAGGAACCAGTGTTCTAACAGTGAAAGCCACAGATTTAGACAGTGGAGAGAACGGTTACGTCACATACAGTATTGCTAATGTCATTCCACAGCCTTTTGTTATCGACTACTTCACAGGTGTTATCAGTACCTCGGAGCAACTCGATTATGAATTAATGCCAAGGATTTATAATTTACGCGTCCGTGCGTCAGATTGGGGTGAACCTTTCCGACGTGAGGTCGAGACTCAAGTCACGATCAGCCTGAGCAACCTGAACGACAACAAACCTCTGTTCGAAAGTGTGGACTGCCAGGTCACCGTGCCCAGAGATCATGGCACCGGAGAACAGATCACTACCGTATCTGCCATTGACGCTGACGAGCTCCAGCTGGTCAGGTACGTGATCCAAGCCGGGAACGACCTCGATCTTTTCGAGTTGAACCCTAACTCAGGGGTGTTGTCTCTAAAGCAGCCGCTGAGTGAGGGTGAAGCAGCAAAGACATCCTTGTACAGCTTGCAGATCGTAGCCAGTGACGGAGAACACGAAACTCCGGTGATGTTCTTGAACATAACTGTCATTACTCCTCGTAAGCCGGTACAAGTGAAATGTGTCGACACCGGTGTAGCCACCATGCTGGCGGAAAAATTGCTCCAAGGCAGTAAACTCCACAGCCAAGTTGAACCAGATGATAACTTTGTAGACCTTCACGCTGTCAATCGCTTTACACCTCAATTCATGGAACCATTCCCGAGTGTTGTTGAGGTCAAGGAAGATCTACCTGTTGGGGCTCGGATCGTTCATTTGAGTGCCTCTGACGCTGACAGTGGTTTCAATGGGAAGCTGGTTTATGTCATATCTGGAGGTGATACAGAAAGTCGGTTTGTAGTTGACACGAATGACGGATGGCTTAAGGTTTATGCACTGCTTGACAGAGAGACATCTGATCATTATACGCTTAACATCACTGTCTACGACCTCGGAATACCTCAGAAGTCATCATCGCGCCTGCTTGACGTCAAGGTCACGGATGCTAATGATAACAGCCCGCAGTTTCTACAAAACACGTATTCTGTGGAAATAAGTGAGAACACGGCTGTAGGGACTGAAGTCATTCAGGTTGAAGCCAAAGATAGAGACCTTGGAGATAATGGTGTCGTCAGGTACTATATATTGGCGGACACGGATCAGTTCGCTATCGATGAGGAGACCGGAGTTGTTAGGGTTAAAAAGCCATTAGATCGTGAAGTTCAGCCTGAGCTGTTGCTAAGGATAGCAGCCCGTGACCAGGCTACTGGTGAACCTCAACTGGTGTCGATCGTGTCGCTTAAAATCACACTAGAAGACGTGAACGACAACCCTCCGAAATTTATACCTCCAAATTATCGAGTGAAAGTCCGTGAGGATATACCTATTGGTACTGTTATTATGTGGTTGGAAGCCCATGATCCTGATGTTGGACCTTCGAGCCAGGTACGCTACAGCCTCGTGGACAGTGGCGACGGGAAATTCGAAGTGGACAAACTGAGTGGTGCGATTCGAATCGTTCAGAATCTGGATTATGAGAAAAAACAAGTTTATAATCTCGTAGCGAGGGCCAAGGACAAAGGCAAACCAATTTCTTTATCCTCAAGCTGTAGTATTGAGGTGGAGGTAGTGGACGTGAACGAGAATTTACATCGACCGTGGTTCCCATCGTTTGTGGATAAGGGATTTATCAAAGAGGATGTGCCAATCGGAACGTCCGTCATGAAAGTAACCGCTCAGGACGAGGACAAAGGAAGGGACGGGGAGATTCGTTACTCTATTCGGGATGGATCCGGACTTGGTGTCTTTGCCGTCAATGAAGAAACTGGTGAGTCGCTTGGCTTTTTTATATATGTGATCGGATAGGTTCTCTAGTCATAAATATTTCATATGCATGAATCTGATCAGTGATGGTATTTCAAAGAAAGAGCAAAGTTTAATTCAGAAATCAGGTCCTTACACAGTTGTGCTGGCATGGGGAATGGGGTGGGACGCAGTTTTAGTTTTTTCTAGCATAAGGAGGAAGAATTGATGGCAGGAGCAGATGGAGCAGCTGTCTTTCAGACCTGTCGTAAACATTCCAAACTAGTTTGCTGAGCACTCCAGCACTCCCCCCCCCCAACCTCACCGCCGATCCACCACCCACCGACTCTCTCAACCTCCTGCATTCCTCCTTCTATTCTTGTTCTCCTTCACTGGTCGGTCCTATTAATATTCGATTAAGGAATGTTTGAACCAAAAGTCACAACCTGACCTCATTAACGCCACACAAAGAATGTATTTATACCTCGCTCAGCTGGTTACAGTAAGGAAAAAAAAACATGTTATAAAATAAGCTGTCTGGAATTCTAACGGTTGCTTGACACCCTGCATGAATGTAACGCTTCATTCGCTTTTTCTTTTTTAAATAGGCACAGTATTTTTCATTTCCACCTTTAATGTGTGCTTCTACCTTTTTTTTTCTTCTTTTTTCTTACTGAAAATGTGTTCCTGTTCTGCGGTATGCATAATTAATGTACAAATGGACCTGTGAAAATTATCATAAATAAAACATTAGGGGTTTCTACGTGTACTGCGCAAAGTGTCCTTTTGAAAAGTTTCTTGTGAAAAACTCTATAAAAATGTATTAAGCGTTCATTTAGATGAAGGTGGTGCAGGGCACTTCATTAAGGAGGGGAAATTAGACATGGCTGTTAGGGATCCCTGTAGGGAAATCTGACTTGCAGCGGTGGTAAATTTAGCATGACAGGACGCACTGCTGGTTCTTATCCTGCAGGACCATCTGTCAGTCGTCGCGGAGGTTGTTTCACCTTGTTTAATACGAGGTTATTGATTGGTCTAATAAGGATGAAGAAACTCATTGAAGAAACTCATGGATATGATGCAGTTCCTTGTTTTTTCTTTTTTTTTTTATTAAACATGCCTATGATTGGCTATTGTTGCTCTGACTGACAGCAGAGGGAGAGAGAGAGAATTAATTCCCCTGCTTTCCAGAGAAAGTGGTCAATTTTCCCCATTTGGCTCCTAACAATATCTCTTGCACACTTGACTGAAAAGCATCTTTCTGTTAGATATTCCGTCTGCAACTTGCCAACCACCCCCCAAACCTAATCCATTAAATGCTAAGTGCTGCTTAATAATCGCCTTCTGACAGATCTTGGCTCGATGTATTTAGCCAGCCGTGACACCTGAGGAGTAGTCTCATTGGCACCGCCTTTTAACCCTGAAACGTTTCAGGTCACCCTCTACCTGACCTGGTCTTCTGCCCTGCATGACCTCTGTAATCTATGAGTGCCAGCAGGGACGGGATTATCTTGCACTGAGGTCCATTGTTAGGGATCACGACTAAGGGCTGGTGGCAAAGTAAATATTCATGAGCCAAGAACAGATCCCTGTGGGATGCCAGATTAGACGTTAAAGAATCAAAAAGGAAGTGGGCTTGTGATTAAATCAGTCTGAGCTGCTTGTGCGTGCGTGTGTGTGTATAATTAGCTAATAAATTAACTTTTTCAGAAGCAGATGTTTATGATAGACTAATGATGTGTAGTAGTGTAGTATTGTATCTTATACTACTATTACACATTTGTAAGTGGAAAAGCCATTCATGTGCACTATTAACAATGCCTTTACTATCTTTGATAATAATCCGCTGTGGTATAAGAGGAAGACTTCAAGACATGTAGTTTTGGGAAAATAATCAACTTTATGGTAGTTAGTATAACTCATTACACCATGCTGTTATGGATTGTTTAACCACAAAGGCAGGGAACAGAGTGTTTAGCTCTCTATCTATAAATATTAAAAATTGAACAGACAGAATCTTAAGTCATTTGACATTCAACACAATGCTGATTTAAATTAATGTCAACAAACCTGGCCACTTTGAAAAAGTGTACCATCTGGGATCGATTATACCTACATCACCTTTCGGGCTTTGCGGCTTTTTCGCCTGCCTGCTTTATTTGCATGCTTGATTCGCCCACGCCCATCCTAGGGTGGGGGTATTTAAGTAGGGGTTGGCGGGGGTGCTGAAAAGGAATTTGCTTAGAAGGTTCGCGCCACACCGTTTCCTATTTACCTCTTTAACTTAGCGTCTTGTTAAGTTAACGCTAGTTTCACATCTGGGGCCCTGCTTTTTTCTCCTTTTTTTCTCCCCTCAGGGATATGTGGCTTTTATATTTAGTCTGGCCCTGTATGCATTTCAGAAACCCTTGCCAACCCTTTTCCAGACCTCGGCAATCGGACGCTTTTTTTTCCCAAGGTTTCCTGCATCAGGAAGAGCTTGATATTTCGTCCCAGTGGATCTGAGATAACTTTAGCCAGGCTACAAAACCCAAAATTGTTATTCCGAGATTGCATCTGGCTCTTTTTATTTTTATTTCCGTCCTCTCATTGCTGCTGGCTGTAGGCGTCCGGAGATCCGTTGAGTTCCTGAGTGCGCTCGCGAGTCTCCGGCAGCGGTGTTTACCGTCGCCAGATTGCACAAACATGTCGAGCCTCGGTGAGACCTCTCCATGTGAACCGATCTAATTTCAACCCCGCTCAATGCGCGTGTGTGTGAGAATTGATTTCGTGTGCATGTCGCTTCCTGAGTAAGCGAGTTAATAGAGGCCGCACGCACTCGCGCAGGATCGAGGTCTCGCCACAAGTACGATTGATGTTTGCCAGAGAAGTACAATGAATCTGTTTTTCTTTTTTTGCTTTTCTTTTCTTTTTTTACCACTAAATGTCCTTGTGGCAAAAAGGAACAAACTGAGGCTCTAAGGCAGATGTCGCAAATCACAGCAGAGTCGCAGAGACTTAGAGGTTTACAAAAAGCCCGGTGGCTAAACCGCACTGCCATGTCTGGAATCTGCTCTATAAACTGTGCAACAGCCTAGAACGGTGCAAACTCGCGTGCCGTGTGCTGTTCGCTCTGAAAGCATACGACGTCAGGTCTGATCAATCTCACCTATATCGCCTACGTCTCACGTACACGTTCAGGCTAGATTGCTGTTCGCTGGCCACCTGTTCTTTATCATGCTAATCATGCAAAGTAGCCAATTCTCCCAGTTTTCACGCTTAATTTGCACACCTTGTAATATCATTTGGCTCAGAAAGGATAGAGATGGAATTAGATTTTCTGGGAAAATAATGAAGCAGCTTGTCGTTGTTCAGAGTTTGAGGGGAGAAAAAAAAAACACAGGCTAAGTACGTGCTCAGAATAAGCAGCACGGCCACTGACAAAGTGTTTAAGTGTTTATTTCTAATTAAAAAACATTTGTATAATAACATGTAAAAATATGTGAGAAATATGCTGCAGTATGAAGCCACGGCATGAATATTGCATCATGATATCGCTGCTTATTGTTTAACCCGACACGTGAGTGGGCTAGCTATTGTGAATTTAACCTGTTTAGTGAAGTAAAAGGTTTTTTTTTTTTAAACTGTTATAGAGATGAATCTTTGTGCTGCGGATGTTTTAAAGAGCTACCGAAGGATAGGTTAGATGTTAAATGTTAGCTGTGAACTGCTAGCTTAGCATCTTTTCTGTGGATGTGTACATTAGCTTTTAGAGGCTAACTGCATAAGTCTAACCTACCATTGTTTGTGGATATAAGTGGCTTAGCTAAGCCGTCATCGTTTTAACATGGTTAGTGAGATACAGTTTTTAAAAAAAAAACTGTGATTAAAAAAAGAAAAAAAGCTAAAGATGTGGAGGCTAACTGCGAAAGGCTAACCTAGCATGTTTGCACGAATACAAGTGGCTTAGCTTAGCCTAGCTTTTCATCATTTTAACATGTTTAGTGACATACAGTGGAAAAAAGACTTAAATAATGATATGAAGTTAAATATTCATGTGAACACTTTTTTTTTTTAACTAAAGAAGTGTAGGTTAGCTGTTAGAGGCTAACTGCTAAGTTTAATCTAGCATCTTTTTTGAGGATATAATTGAATTGGCTTAGCCGTCCTCATTATAACATGTTTCGTGATAGTTAAATATATAAAGCTAAATCTTCAGTATGATGTTTTTAAGCTAAAGATGTGTAGGTTAGCGAATAGAGGCTAACTAACTGCTTAAGGGTGAATTATCATTTTTTGTGTTAATATGGGTGGCTGAGCTTAGCCATCCTCATTTTAACCAGTTTTTTTTAGTATGATATAAATGTGAAAACTGAATTACTGATTATAGTATATGCATTTGATTCCATTTTTTAATAAGTAGCTTATAAATTATTAACTTTGATTTTTGCAGCATGCATTTTTGGAGGTTTTTTGGAGCTAACCACTTTAACAGTCCATCATAGCTATGTACTGTGCAGTACGTTAGGACGTCTGTGTGTGCATGCTAAAGAACAGCGAGTGTATCCTTGAAAAGGGCTTGCAAACATTAAAATTTGATGTGAACCTTGTAAATTTATGAACGCTTTCGTGTTTCTGTGCAAAATCCGTATTTATGTGTAAAAATTAATCACAAAGGCTCTAATTGTGGCTCGGCTTCCTGGTATCGTGCTGTCGGAGGTATGAGCTTACCCGCTGTGTTTCATAATGAGAGAAAACATTTGACATAGGGAAACTCTTCATTTAAAAGCGCAATTATGCAAAAAAAGGTCAATTTTCTCAATTCATTACTGCTGCATTAATAAACAACAAAAAGGCGACCCTTCGGAACCGGAGGTCATGCCGTTTTTTGGTCTATTGAAGGTGTTTTTCTGTTTCATCTGTTTCTCCGACTGGCCCCATGCGCTGGACGGAAGCATGCGGACCTACCCGATAATGGGTCTGATTTGTATTTGTCCGAATGAAGTAAGTGGAAGGGTTAAGGAGTGAATAAAAGCCTCCTGAGGAGGACAAGCCCTTCAAGCCTTTCAAAAGAGAAAGAGTGAAACAGCACGTGGTCCGTCAGTCAGTAAGTCAGTCAGTCAGCCACGTCCGAGTTGTTAATTCGAGTCTCTTCTGATTTCTGTTTGTGGGTTTTAACGCGACCTGCCCTTTTGCAGAGCGGGTAATGAATGCACTGCCCTTTCTCCGGCTCTGTGATGCTGCCACCAGTTAGCTGGGCATGTTCCGACAAAGCACTACAGTGTGTTATAGTCGTTTGTTGGGGGGAAAAAAAATCTTGTGTCGTGTCTTTCTGTTGAAGGTATAAAAGTTGCCAGTGATGCCAGATAACAGAAATATGTGCCTGCCGTTTTTCCTTTTCATGGGGGAAAGAAGAATCATGGGAAAGAAGATAGGAAAGGGAGCGAGGGAGGTGTTGTAAAAGACATATCGCTTAAGTCTCAACATTCATCCCCCCTCCTCTCTCTTTCTCTCTCTCTACTCCTTGTCCTTCTTTTTTCCCCCTCTGAAGGGTCACATGACCTCGACTCCACACAGTCTGTGCTTGGGCCACGTTGCCGAGGCGACGGTGCTCCGGAATGTGAAGGGAGCCTGGAGATGATTGCAGGGTGCGAACGTTGGGAGTGCTTATTTTAGAACCCGCGTAGGTGCTTTGCTCAGGTTATGCTAATGAGCCTTAACGAGGGCTAATTGATTTTAAGTGGCCGAGTTTAAGAGCTCAAAAGATAGTGTGGAAAAGTAGAACAAAAAGCTTTTTTTTGGGGGTAAAGTTCCAAACTTAAAGTTGTTGTGCCAGAAAGAAAAAATATATATTCTGAGTTGGGATGCTGTTTATTATCCGAGCGTATTTTCTACTAATAGGACAGACTAACTCTTAAATTGATGCACATAATCCCTCAGTGCTCTTTAGGCCACAGTTCAGTGCTTGGCAGTGAAAATCCCCATTATGGCAGATGGCACCCTGCCACTGGAGCTTATTCACCCTTTTGATGTCAGGCTCTCTATACGCACGGAAAGCTCCGCAAACACAAGGAGAACCATCATTCATCTTCCTCGCACAGTGCACATGACCGCATGTCAAAGTTACCAGGCACGTTGAAATCCAATCAGAGCTACCATCTTAACGTCAAATCAAGTTAAACGTTGTGTATTTCACTTCATTCCAATGTTTCGTTACTGTCTGATTCAGACTTGCATAGTTTTGAACTCTGCGTAAGTCTCGGCACGCTCTTCCGTCTTTACCCGTGACTTAATTTGCCTTGTCACGGCCAGTCACAACACTGCCGGCTGAGATTCAGTGCAGCCGGATCTACACAGAACGCAATGGCGTATAAAGATGTAATTAGGAGCAGAGGCAACGGTTCCACATCTGGCTTCTGAACCCGAGCGGCTTTCCCATTCCTCCTGTTTTATTGGCGAGCCACCCTTCCACCCCTGCCACAATTTAAAAACGCCTTTGATCCCTTCCTCACAGAAATACTCTGAGGAGTGCCGGCTTATAAATAGACAAGAGAGAGAGAGGGAGAGAGAGAGAGAGAAGAAAAAAAGCAGTAGGCCTTTCAAAATGTCAACCCAGCGGCCCTTTGAAAAACGTTCCGTCTCTCTCTCTCTCTCTCTCTCGCTCTGGCATCTTATCACTCTTACCACAAGAACAGAAAACGAGCCGCTTTAGCGAGCACTATCAAGCTGAAACTAGCAGTAATACCTAGTTCGTCAGCGTCACCTTGCAGCTATTTCATGCATGTGATAGCAGGAGACGCGCAGTTGTTATCAGACGACAGGGTCCAGGGCCTGTATTGGGTTCTGTGTCAATAACGGAAAGGTCTGGCTCTCGTTAAGCGCACTGCTTCCAGGGCCTCTGCAATAACATTAGCTGTGCTTGGACAATGAGCTCTGTCGGGGCAAGTCCCAATAGGACCTCTCGACTGGAAGTAACAGGCTAAAGTCGGGCGGAAGAAACAGCGGGGGGGTGGGGGATAAAAAAGACAGTGTCCCACCAGGCGTGCTCTAATTGCATCACTCCCCTACATTCATTTGCAGAACTTCCTCCTTTAAACACCCACACTTGTTTCTTTTATACACTCCAGGTCGACATACTTTCATCTTTTTTTTTTGTGAATAAAGCTCCCAAATCCTTATGTCTTTGTGTGCGTATTTTCTTTCCACGCTTCCCATGCTCTGTTTACAGCCTACACTAATTCTTATTGGTTGGCATAATTCAAGTCAAGGGTTCTACCAGTTTTTATGACTTTTATGAATTTTTATGAATTTTGATAAGATGAGATTAACAAGATATGTAGAGCGAGACGTGTCGCTGCGATTTGTTCATCCGAGGGACATATTCCGTTTTTCTGTTCCTCTGTATCCCCTACCCTCGCTGTTTCCATTTTCCAATGTGGCCAGCTGTTGCAGCCACTGCTAGCACAGCTGTATACAGGATGCACAATGGAGCATGAAGCGGAAACGCGGCAGTCGACTCGACTCGACTCGACTCCAGAGGCTCTGCTACCCTATGATCACTTGCGCAGGATGTTCAAGAAGATAAGATTGTGTGAAGTGCATATTTCTTGAAAGACATCAAGACAGCATTTCCTCAATCCACCACTCGAGAACTGATAACCTTGGTAACGCCACACCACATGGGAGTCTGGTTGAAGAAATGTCCCTGCACTACTCGAGCATCCGCTCCTAATAAATCTGTGTTGTTTTTGCATGCCAGCCGCATCTCTGATCTCAGACGCATCGGTCGACCCTGTTTTTCAAAGCATTCCCAGGGATTTTATGTGGTTGTAAAGCAAAATCGAAGGTATTGCAATCTCCAGATCTGTGCAGAACCTCCAGAAAGTCTTTCCTTGCTGACTCGAATACAAACACCGTTTTACACCGTTAATCATAAATCTGTAGCAGGCATACCTTTTTATAGATGGTGCAAAACTCTGGGAATGGAGTCAAGGATGTGATTTAAGTCAAAGATATATGAAGCTCGAGGATTGGGTTACCGTTTCAGATCAAGCAGAGGAATTCGAGCTATTCCTGTGGTGGTGGTGGCGGATGGAATGACTGAGGTGAACAGAGAGAAGGAAAAAAAGACGGGAAATTCTGGCGCAACCTTCATGACCCCGAGGCCTGAGAACCTTCCGGAATGCAGGAAAGATGAGCCGGGAATTAACCGAGCGAGTTCAAAGCCAAAGACCTGACTTCTAACATGCGAGCCAGGGGGATAAAACACACACAGGCACACATAATCGTAATCCGCATTAACTTCACATCTGTGGCTGTTGTGTCTCCATTGCACGGTAGGGAAATCAAGCAACCCTTGAGGTACAATCAAGATCTCGCCAACATGTGGAGGGATGATGGCGAACTAACTAGCGTTGCTTATTACAGGTTTTACTCTGCCAGAAAAGGAGCTGATATTTCCTGGGATTTCACTCTTAACGCCGTACTGTATGAAAACGAGAGCAAAAGGATAAATAGGATCTCGCATACCGTAATCCCCTTTTGACAACCCTGCTAATCTTTTTGGCTTCCTAATTTAGCAAGAGCGCCAGCTTCTTCTTTTTTTTTTTCCTTTTCTTTTTGTTTTCATGAACATTGCAACGTGATATTCTTCTGCAGCTGATCCTGCAGTACAACTTTCTCCAGTTTGCTTTTCCACCATATGTTCAATCCGAGCAGAAACCCATGAGCAGGGGTTTTGTGTCTCCCGCTGCGGCGTGAAATCAGGCTTCCCCTTGTCCTCTTTTGCGTTCCCACATTCCTGTCCACATTCTTGATGCTCAGCCCCCGGATGTTCGCATCCTTTCCTGAAGCTTAGACCAGCCGTTTGGAAGTTGTGTGACTTTGCGTAAGTGTGTGTGTGTGTGTGTTTTCGCAGCAAGCTCAGCTATTGTAAAAGTGCCACGAAGGCGCCAATCCGGGGACTAATTAAAGTGGACAGACTCCCTTTATCTCACACACACACACATAAACTTACTGTCAAAAGCTCTCTCTTTCTCTCTCACTCGTACACACACACACACACACACACACACACACACACATGCTCTTGCGAGGTCGGCCGGGTCGAAACCGGTGCGAGCGGCTTCTTTCTTTGTTCAGTCAGAAGCTCAGGCGGCTGTGAAAAGTTTTTCCCCAGGGCGATAAAATGAACAGACAAAAGAGGGACATAAAGAGAGAGAGCGAGAGACGACAGAGAAAAAAGAAATAGAGACAGAGAGTGAGTGAGAGAGAGAGAGACCGGTCGGATTTCTCTGTCATCGTTTTCTGCGCCCTAGGGGCAAATTTCATAACTTCCTCAACAGCTTTTCATTTCAAGGAGTGGCTCTGAATCAACCTGGATTCTGCTCTGAGGAGACAAAAAAAAAAAAATGAAACATGTAACACTATAACGGTATCAGTTCTAATGTTTCCTAATATTTTATTTTATAACGCAGTACCGAACATTGGGTTCGAAATAGATCAAGGAAGAACAAAAGCAAAGAAGGAATAGAAATAGGGATTACCAGCGACAATTAAGCTTGAAAGCTGATTTAAGAAGATTAAGAGCAAACATCTACCCCTGTATCATGGAGAGCTACCCAGCTCATGTCATACCATGCAGTTGATGTAGTTTTGTCTTTTCATTTTTAACGCTTACATGCGGCAAAAACCTGGAAAACTATTTAATAATAAGCTAGCCGCAGCTACACTAACATCACTAGTAGGGATACCACTTTTTTGGAAAACGAGTACGAGTACGAGTACTTGCATTTCAGTACTCGCCGATACCGATACCGAGTACT
>JAQMYG010000013.1:2169145-2193827 GCA_030014215.1 Clariallabes teugelsi
TCCACTGTGGGCCCCTCACAGACAGGAGAGCAGACAGACAAATGTCTCCACCCTCCCCCTCATCTCTCTCTCTCTCTCTCTCTCTCTCTCTTTTGTCCGTCTCACTCTATAACTCTTCCATTTTCCATTCTCACATCTCTCTCTCTCTCTCTCTCTCTCTCTCTCTACTTTATTTCTTCTCCAGTCTCTCTTTCTCTCTCTCTTTCTCTCCGCTGCCAAGCTCTTTTTATCTGCTGTCATCACATCCAGTCAGCTAATATGGGCTTCCCTTATTAAGAGCGCGGGGTCCAATATGTCAGCCTGTTGGTCTGTGTGTGTGTGTGTGTGTGTGTGTGTGTGTGTGTGTGTGTGTGTGGCTGTATTTCCTGACGGCATGTTGTTCAGCCCCTCGGAGCTGATGTGGGTGAACGAGGAAGGGGCGTTTTGTGTTTCTTCTTGCACTCGCAGAAACAGGCCAGCTCTTCCGGGATGATGCTTTTTGCCTTCCACAAATCTACCAACACACACACACAAACACACACAGATATACACACACTCTTTCTCCTGAGTCTCACACGCTTTAGCACCTCTTTCCTGCCCCTGTGTTCATATAATTCTCCCTCACAGTCTAATAAAGGACTTTTACGCTGCGCTAGTTTCTCCACGCTAGCCTTTTATCCCAGCTAGCGTCTCTGCCAATATCCATCCAGTCATGTTATTTCTACATCAAAGTTAGGGTTAGGGTTAGGAATATCGGTATCGTGTCTGAGGCCGGGTGTCGGTGTGCTGCGCACGTGCCTGCTCCGGTTCTCCGTGACCAGGTTAAGCCGCCGGCGCTCAGATAATTACCCCGCAGTCCCCGCTTTGACATTTAACTCCGTTCGGCTGTTTTATAACCGTTAATGAAACGCAGCCTTTTACATTATCGTGGTGAGCGACTTTTGGTATTTAGAGAAAGATGTCAATCCGTAACATTTTAACAACGCCACCCACCCGGTGCTCATCTCCGGGTTAGATTGGATTCGAAATATCAAGCATTTATTCGCTTGGCTAAGCAGCAGTGCTAAAATAACAACGACAACAACAACAACAACAACAAAAAACAATCTAATTGCTTGAGTCTGATTAGCCAGGGATAATTGCACTTTCTGTTTTCAAGGCTGAAAGATACGGACTAAATATCACGCCGAGTTTAATTTGCGTGACGGTTATTAAAATCTCATCGGTCGAGCCCGAGTGTTAATGCGCACTGGATTTGTTGCTCGTTTGGTGATTTGCATTTAAAGTGAACGAACTTATCTCGAAAACAAAAACGCAAAGGCTAATCAGAATAAAAATAATTAACGTCTATGCTAACAGTTGCAGAGTAGCTACACAATATGGAGTCATCCAGGTTTTCAGTCACACCATAGCTAATAGCTAGCGAAAAGTTTTTTCAACTGTAATAATTGAAGAACAATTTTTCATATAGCTTATTTTTTTAAAGTTACTTTTTAAAATATTTAACCATAAATAGTTGATGGTATTTTTAATCGTTTTATTTATTAATTTATTTATTATAACGGTCCTCTCACTGCCTGCCCGCAGTACCTTCACAACCCACCAGAGGGCCACAGTTTGAGAAGCGTTGTTCTACAGCATTATATTACAGTAACAATACACTTTTTGTGTAGCTAGCCGAAATGGATTAAAACAAACAAAAAAATTATTTAAAAGTTAAAAAATGTTTTATTTATTTATTATAAATGTCCCCTCGCTTCCCATCTGCAGTACCTTAATGACCCACCAGAGGGCACGTTTTGATAAACGCTGTTCTAGAGCATTATATCATCGTAACAATACACTCTTGTGTTTTAATTAAAATTAAATATGGTACATATATTCATATTATGAATATTATAAAAGTGTTTAATCGGTGATTCCGAACTAGAATCAAAGAATTTTACCGCTAGCTAGAAACTGTACAAAATTAGCATGTGAGTATGATGCACTGAATCTTCTTCTTCTTCTTCTTTTTTTTTTTTTTACTCCTACAAGGTTCTCATCAAAGTGATCGACACCAACAACCACCGGCCGCAGTTCTCCCAGCCGCGGTACGAAGTGAACGTGCCCGAGGACGTGGCGCCCGATACCGAGGTGCTGCGCCTGAGCGCCACCGATCAGGACGAGAAGAACAAGCTGACGTTCACGCTGCTGAGCAGCACCGACCCGTTCAGCCTGCGCAAGTTCCGCCTGGACCCGGGAACCGGAGCGCTGTACACAGCTGAGGCGCTCGACCACGAGGCCATGCGCCAGCACACACTCACAGTCATGGTACGAGACCGTCTATCTGTGTGTGTGTGTGTTTGTGAAGATGAGAAACATGTGGGCATTTAATTTATTTTTAAAATGAATACCATGTTGCGGGGAGTTGCCGGCATTGCGAATGTTTTTAATCATGAAATATGAGCTTTTTTTCTCAGCATTATTGCAGAGGGTTTAATTCGCGACGTTTGAGGCTATTACGCTGAAATGAACTCACAGACGCTTTGTGGTCCAGGAGTTCTGATTGATTCGGTTTGTTCTTAATTAGTTCAATTTGTTTCTTGTATTTGTGTTTGTGTGTGCGGCGCTGTTTATTTAGTCGAATTGATTCCTCGCTGTTGTTTGAGATGTCGAGTCGCTCGTACGTCACCTCACCTGATGTTCTTTCTGGGTTTGTTCGTCAGGAAAAAAAAAAAAACATCTTATTGATATTCTCAGGAGTGTTCGATGGAATGCGAAAAGAGCACGTTCTAACTTCTTTTGTTTTCTACACAAAGTCTTGTATATGTAATGAGTCGAATTGATTATCGAGGCCGCGCGGCAGGACTGTTTAACCTCTCCTGTTTACGCTTCTTCTAAGGTGCGAGACCAGGACATTCCGGTCAAGCGGAACCTCGTGCGAGTGATCGTCAGAGTGGAGGACGCTAATGACAACACGCCGTGGTTCTTGGGGGCGCCGTACGTGGCACGCGTGTTTGAGTCGGCCGCTGTCGGATCATCCGTGCTGCAGGTCACCGCCTTGGACAAGGACAAAGGACAAAACGCTGAGATCGTCTACAGTATCGAATCAGGTGAATTTTTCTAAGCGAGCATCAGTTTAAGTCAACTTGATTACAATTATTAGTATTAATATTATTATTATTATTATTATTATCCTATATAGACCTTCACAAATAGTAGGAAGGTAAGTAGCCAATGAAGAAAGATGAAATTTGTAGATTTGCAGCGTGTAAAGCATTTGTTAGAAGTAATAAAGATCATCAGATCTCCGAGTTCGTATCCCTGACCTTCTGTGGAACCTTTAACCATATTCAGGGGACCAGCAGGCACCCCAAGCTCCCCGAGCGAGTCTTCCTTTATTGCTGAGGTCTAAGACATAACCTTAAGAACAATATAACAATAGCTCCCATGGAGATTAAAGTTAATAAAATTGAATTAAATCGAGACGATGCAGCTATTTCTCTCACGCCACTTTGCCCAGCTGTAGAACAAGGAAATAATAAGAGCCAAAAAGAACTAAAATCTACTGAATGGATCACTTTAAATCCAAGAACGACTTTATATCAGTCGCTAATTGTAAATCAGAGATTTTATTAGCTGGTAATATCCGGATTTGGACAGGTTAGATCAAAACAGAAAAAAAAAAATTTAATAAAAATGTCCTAGTCAAAATGTTTGGTCGTTTGGTATTTGTGCGGCGTTTTTTTTTTTTTTTTGATATCGCATTACAACAAGGGCAATACTACTATATAACATTGACTACTGTCAGGGTTACTGTCAAGGATAAGTAAGCCCCAAAAGTTATTTTATAGCAGTTCATAAATTGTAGTCAAAAAATATCCCAGATGCCTTTCAAGTGGTTCTGAAGAACGTATCGTGGAACCCTTTTATCTGCGAGAGCATTATTTCTCTTTTATGTTACGTGACTGTTGCTGTTGCAGTTGCAATGGAAAAAATCCTGGTTTTCATCATACGCCTCGTTCAGGTAGTAAGGGATTAATGCTGTACACCTTGAAACAGACGGTATCATTCGAAATGCTCTCGAAGAGAACGTCCAAGTTTACGTCCTGCCCGCTCACGTTTATGGGCTTTAAATTTCGCCTGCATAGCGCGACGACACATGAAAAGGTTCGGAGAGCAAGAGGTGACGTGCTTCGACAGACCCCGAGCGGTAGGCAGAGCATGCCTGTCATGGCTGTGTGTCTCTGTCCCATAAAAAAGAGCAGGGAACCAGCGCGAGATGGAAGTCGGAGAGTTTATGTGTCCTGGCCAGTGGTCTCCATCCCACCAGCCTCTCAATCATGAATGGCACGTTTGAAAGCGAGAAGACGTCATGTAGAGACGGGGGGGACGAACAAAGAGGCGGGAAGGGAGAGAGCAGAACGGCCATAGACCGAAGGATAAAAAGGAGGGAAAAGGGAAGAAAAAAATGACATGGACAAATTGAATGGGATTGTGAAGCATGCAGTAGGCTGGTGGATTCCTCTCTTTTTCATTTCCCATTATTGTTGTCTTAATAAATAGCCAGTGTTTGGACAGCAGCGTGGGGATGTTTCTCTGACACGAAGTGCTATCCTGAGAACGCACATTTTTTGAAGCGTCTCGCATGACTTGATCTAACTGGAGTGTAAAGTCCAGACAGTCAGCACTACTCCTAGACCACACACTCCTCTTGTGGGTGTTTTTTTATGTTGTACTGAAGGTCAGAATCTGTTCTCATTAAAATGAAAATAAAATAAAAAAGTTAGACAGCACGAGTAACACATTACGTATGACCTAACAAAAAAAAAAAAGCCCTAGCAGATGATGTAATCAGCTGAAGTTTTAGTAAAAAACGTCACCTCAGTCATATTCTGTGGAACAATAATTACTGATAAAAAAGAACCAAGATGAGTGTAACAGAGTTAGATCTAGAGTTAGATCATGACATCTCATTAATATTCTCACAGAATTTGTTGCAAGTACAGTTTTGTTGGCTGAAAGAATAATATGTTTTTTTGTTTTGTTATGCCTCTTTTGCAGGAAACGTGGCTAATTCCTTCGCCATCGATCCGGTCCTCGGCACCATCACTGTGGCAAAAGAGCTGGACCGAAGCAACAACAATCACTTCGAGCTGACAGTGAAAGCTACAGATAGAGGAACTCCGCCTCTGAGCGCTTCAGCGACCGTTGATGTCATTGTTACAGTCTCGGATAACGCCGTACCTAAATTTACAGAGAAAGAGTTTTCTGCAGAGATCAGTGAAACTGCACTTCCTGGAACTTTTGTAAGTTTGGTTACAGCCACCAGCCAATCGTCCGTCTTCTACCAGATCAAGGAAGGCAACGTGAACGAATCGTTTGACATTAACCCCAACTCTGGAGTCGTTGTGACTCAAAAGGCTCTGGATTATGAAACCATTCCATCGTACACACTAACCATTCAGGGTTCCAACATGGCTGGCCAAGCTAGCAACGTTACACTTACGATCCACCTGAAGGATGAGAACGATAATGTTCCAATTTTTATTCAGGAGGAGTTTACGGGTGTAGTTAGTGAGTCATCGCCCGTGAAAACTGTTGTCCTGACCAAGGATAGCACTCCTCTAGTCATCCGTGCTCTAGACGTAGACCGTGACGCAAACGCTAGGCTGGTCTACCAGATTGTGGAGCCATTTGCGCACAACTACTTTGCCATTGATTCTAGCACTGGAGCCATAAGAACTACAACCGAGTTGGATTATGAACAAAAATCTGTTTTCCGGTTCACAGTTCAAGTACATGACATGGGAATTCCACGTCACTTTGCAGCCAAGGCTGCTAACGTGACCATCCAAGTCATAGATGTCAACGATTGTCCGCCACAGTTTAGCCAGGACGTGTATGAGGCGACGGTTCTCATGCCAACTTACAAAGGCGTGAAAATCATTACAGTCAATGCGACGGATGCTGACTCGGGACCAAACTCTAGACTCCTCTATTCGATTGCAGACGGTAATATTGGAGACAAGTTCAAAATGGACCCACTCACAGGAGTTATTACTATACAAAATGTTACTCAACTGAGAAGCAGGTATGAGCTGAAAGCTAGGGTGTCTGATGGCAGGTTTTCCAAAACGACTTCAGTCAAAATCAGCATTCGAGAGAATAAAGCAACTGGTCTGAAGTTCACTCAAAACTCCTACAAGGCTTTTGTACAGGAGAACTCCTCGGAAAAGAAAACGCTGGCGGTCATTGCCGCCGTGGGAAACCAAGTGAACGAGCCACTGTTTTACACCATTTTGAACCCGGATAAAAGATTCGAGATCAGCCGTACTTCTGGGGTTCTTTCCACAACTGGCATACCTTTTGACCGTGAGGAACAGGATGCTTACGACATTGTTGTTGAAGTAACCAGAGAGGACAAATCGTCTGACATGGCTCACATTCTTATAACAGTAAACATCGAGGACATCAACGACAATCCACCCATGTTTGTCAACCTGCCTTACCATGCACTGGTTCAGAAGGACACCGAGGAGGGCCAAGTCATTAGACAAGTGACCGCCATGGATTCGGATGCGGAGAATAATGCTGACATACGGTATCATCTTCAGGAACTAAACGAATACATCCAGATAAGCTCAAGTGGTGAACTTTCACTGAAAAAGTCATTTGAGATAGACTCCATGGAGACAGAGTTTGTGGTCACGGTTGTGGCTACAGATAGCGGGGAACCACCATTGTCAGCAACTGTTGAAATTCGTATAACCGTAGTGGATAAAGCCATACCGGTGTTTGAAAAGCCTTTCTACAGTCTAGAGATCCCTGAGAATGTACATCTGCATGTTCCTATTATCCATATACAGGCTAGTAATTCAGAAGGGCCAAAGGTAGTATACACCATCACAGAGGGTGATCCTTACAATCAGTTCTACATCAATTTCAACACAGGTGTTATTCAAGTGGTACAGCCACTTGATTTTGAGACACACCCTGCTTACAAGCTAAGTGTCAGAGCCACAGATTCACTGACTGGTGCTAAGGCTGACGTGTTTCTTGACATAATTTTAGAGGATGTGAATGACAACCCACCTGTGTTCCTTTCCAAGTCTTATAACGCAAGCCTTTCTGAAGCATCCGTCATCGGCACTGCTGTAGTACAGATATCTGCTGTGGACGCAGACACGGGTAACAATAAACTTCTGTCCTACCAAATAGCCAACGACGATAAAATCTCGGAATATTTCACTATCGATCGAGACACCGGTACGATCTGGACAGCACGTATGCTAGACCATGAGGAGAAGACGCAACATAAGCTAACAGTCAGAGCCGTCGACAGAGGAGTTCCGGCGCTGTCCAGCGAAGTCACTGTGACGATTGAGGTTACAGACCTTAATGACAATGCTCCTGTGTTCTCACAGAAGGTTTACGAGGCAGCAGTCAGTGAGCTGGCTCCCCGTGGTCATTTCGTGACACAGGTTCAGGCTTCGGATGCCGACAGCTCTGATAGTGCAAAACTCGAGTTTTCGATCTTGTCGGGAAATGAAGAGCAGAACTTTGTTATCGACAAAATATCTGGAGCTGTTGTGATTTCCAACCACAGGAAGCCACACATGAAGCCTTTATATAACCTTAACATTTCTGTGTCTGATGGTGTATTCAGGAACTCTGCAATTGTAAAAATTACTGTAAACGGCGCAAACTTCCACAGTCCCTCCTTCCATCAAGTTGACTACATAGTGGAGCTTCTAGAAAACTCTGCAGTAGGAACATTAGTGGCAGAGGCTCCGGCGTCGGATGAAGATGCAGGCTTATATGGGCGAATCACATACCACATAGTCAACGATGTCGCTAAAGATAAATTTTCTGTAAATGAAGATGGGGAAATTTTCACCTTGGACAGCCTCGATCGTGAGAATGCTTTGGAGAAAATCATTCAAGTTTCATTGATGGCAAAAGATGGTGGTGGTAGAGTGGGGTTCTGCACCATCAGTGTGATCCTAACAGATGTTAACGATAATTCCCCACAGTTTAGAGCCGCAGAATACAAAGTCAACATAGGGTCAGATGTTCCTAGAGGAACGACGGTGGTTAAAGTTGCAGCTTCTGACATGGATGAAGGCAGCAATGCAGACATAACCTACACTATCGAAGCAGACACTGATAACGTATCTGAGAACTTTGAGATACACCCACTCAGTGGGGTCGTTGTGACTAAAGAGAGTCTCATCGGATTAGAAAATGAGCTCTATGCTTTCTTTGTGCGTGCAAAGGATGGTGGTAACCCTTCAAGATCCTCTGTCGTCCCAGTCTATGTTAGAGTTCTTGCCCCGGAAGTCAAAGTACCAAAGTTTGTTGAACCATATTACAGGTTTGCCATTGAAGAAGATCGTCCTATCGGCTCACAAATAGATGTGATTCAAACAGAGAGCGACCAGCCAGTGATCTTCACCCTGGTAAAAGGTAACACCCTAGAGAGTAACAAAGATGAGGTTTTTGAGATTGATCGTGACACAGGAGCTCTGAAGCTGGTGAAGAAACTTGACCATGAGACCACCAAGTGGTATCAGTTTACTCTCCAAGCACAAAGTGAGCATGAAGGCAGTGAAGTCATGTCTTCTGCCGAGGTTAACATCCAGGTCAAGGATGTAAATGATAACAGTCCCGTCTTTGAGTCAGACCCTTACAAAGCTGTTGTGCTTGAGAATCTTCCAGGAGGCACCTCAGTTTTACAGGTGAAGGCGATGGATCTAGACTCAAGCTCCAATGGGCAAGTGAGCTACAGCCTGGATCCTGTCCAAGATTCTGTGGACATTGCAGAACTGTTTGGCGTGAACAGCGAAACTGGCTGGGTGACCACACTGAAGGAGCTGGATCGCGAGAAGACAGACAAGTACACCATATCGGTCCTGGCCACTGACCGTGGAGATAAAGTACAGCTTACTGCTAGTACCAAAGTTGAAGTAACGGTGGCCGACGTGAATGATAACCCACCCAGATTCACGGCAGAGATCTACAAAGGCACAGTGAGTGAAGACGACCCTCCCGGTGGAGTGATCGCCATCCTCAGCACAACCGACGCAGACTCCGAGGACATCAACAAGCAAGTCGAGTACTTCATTACAGGTATGTAAACTACTAAAACATGCAAGTGAAATCCAAACATTTCCAATTGTCTGTAGGCCTTAAAGAAATTGCTAATTCTGACTATAGCTAATCGACAAGCACTCAATTATCCTGCACTAATAACAGCTTATCACTGCCGAGCCACTTAAACCAGCCAGTATAAAGATACCATCTGCTCGCTCAAATATTCTCCCTATTCAGTCTGTAAACAAGTTTCAGATTACAAGCCTAAATATTTAGGTCAGTAAAAAAAAAAAAACCTGCATGTGTAATTATTCCAGTAACTCTTCGGAATTGGCTGGGGAAAACGGGCAGGCTCTGGTGTTAATTAGCTTGTGTGAAAAACTCTGCCAAGTCGAATATCCCGAGATCTTAGAAACGAGGTTGTGATGAGCATCTGCCTGTGCCTTGGCAACCCCAACCCCTTTGTTATGGTCTTCTATGCAGGATTACGTTAAAATATAAAGGTTGCAAAAGAGCATGTTAGGGTACTTTCGCAACTGTCGTTCCATTTGTCAAGTTTAAACAAGGGCGGATATTTTTGGTATGTTCGCTGTTTGGTTTGGTTTCATAATGTGCAAACCGAAAAGAGAAACAAAATGTCATCTGAGGTGAGTGTAGGGCTGAAAAGCTTGTGTTCTTGTAAAACTATTTAATTCATTGATCAGAGAAATATAAACAAGCAGCTTTTGCCCTGGGTGTATAGAAATCACACAGAGAGGTGTTAGTTGGCGGTTTTCGCAGCACTACAGCTTTGTCCTTTGGCTCAGTTCGCAATATAACATGCCCAGCATTTTCACTCTAAAAATGTAAACACCCTGTGAAGGCGAACCCTAACCATTTGAACGGACTAAAGACCCCATATTTATGTATATACCCTCAATACTGCTCGGAAACCTCTGTGCCAATGACTTTGTTCTTTGGCTGTTTGAAGGTGGCGACCCACTGGGGCAGTTTGGAGTAGAGCACACACAGGGCGAGTGGAAGGTGTTGGTGCGGAAGCCACTGGACAGGGAGGAGACGGACAATTACCACCTCAACGTCACGGCAACAGACGGCACCTTTACCACCCGCGCTCTGGTGGAGGTCAAAGTGTTGGACGCCAACGACAACAGTCCTGTTTGCGAGAAGGTAAGACCGCGACGAGTGCACGTGGGTGGTCGAGTTGACCGGACGTCTCATGGCCTTATCCGAGGGGGATATGGCGGGGAATCACCAGGGACGTCCCGATGCGATTTCATCCTGATATCTAGCTGCCGATTAGATTCGTATTGCGATTCTGTTAGTATCACAATTTTATAAATATCCTGATACAACCTTGTTAGATTTTGTTACAATTTTAAACAAGCTAAACAAATAATTAGTTCTGACCACATGTCAAGACACAATGCTGCCTACCAATGTGTGAATAGTCGAGTGCACCACCTGTAGGATTGCAGAGGAACTGCAATATTTTATCTAAAAATGAAAACATAAAAAAAAAATTTTAATAGTTTTTGCTTGAGTAATGGTGATGATACATGTAAAAGACGAATCATGATACCTAACTGAATCAGTTTTTCCCCATCTCTAGTGAAAATGGCGTATAAATGAGTGCCGGTTGTCGGTTATGTTACAATAAAGTGAGAAGAGTAAGTTTGTCTTCACCAGACAGCGGTTGAGGGAAGCAGCATAGGTTTCACTAAGCCGTGATTTTTTGGAAAGGTACTCGTGTGAAACGTCGCGTTTAAAGGACTAAAAGCATCATTCTGCGGCGCCGAGAGCTTCGAGAGTCGTTTCGAGGACGTAATACGCCTCAATTATGTTTGAATTGCTCCCTGCTTTGTTTTTGTTTCCTTCCACGGTGGGACTGTTTCGAATATCCGACACCCTCTCTGTCTCGTTCTCCCGTTCCCTCGCTCGCTTTATCTAATCCGCTCCAGTTTTCTTGCGTCTGTGTTATTATTTCATTTGTCCACCCACATATATATATATTTCGTTTGTTTTTGTTCTACAATGTCCTCATTACCCGTCTCCGTCTCCAGTCTCTGTACATGGTGCGAGTCCCAGAAGACGCCGCGCCCGGGCGTTACGTCCTCCAGGTCTCTGCTACGGACGCAGACATCCGCTCCAATGCTCACATCAGCTACCAGCTCTCGGGAGCCGGAGCCGAGCACTTCAGCATCGATCCTGAGACAGGTACAGAGAGACAGATAGTGTGTGTGTGACAATGCTCCTGTGTGTGTGTGTGCGGTTCTCTATGGGTGGCATGGCTCATATGAAAGCTGGCGTTGTTTTGACAGTCTCAGTGCTTCCAAAGCTGTCTACAAACACACACACACATCTTGAGGGTCCCATTTTTTAATCCAAATGGCACACCTGCATAAGCAAAATCCCAATAGCTTCACACACACACACACACACACACACACACACACACACACACACACACAGCCCTGCAAGTAATTTAAGATGCAATATTGAAAAAAGACGAGGCTGTTTAGTCATCTGACAGCGCTTATTAACTTCTCTCTCTCTCTCTTTCTCTCTTAGTCTTTGTGAATTAAACATTACATACAGCCAGAAGACAAGCAGTGTGTATGTGTGTGTGTGTGTGTGTGTGTGTGTGTGAGCATGTGTGTTAGCATCTCATCATGCCGCCACAACACAAAGCCTATTGTGAAGGTGCTAGTCGGCAGCTGCGAGCCAGAAGCCTGTGTGTGTGTGTGTGTGTGTGTGTGTGTGTGTGTGTGTGTGTGTGTGTGTGTTGGCAGACTGAAGGAGCGCTGCTGTTGTTGGGTGTGGGATTAACGTATCTGCAGGGTTTTCTCCTCATATTTTCCCCCCTGCTTTTGTTCAGCGGAGGAAAAGAAAAGGCGCTTTGTTGAAGTTCCGCGATGCCAAGAGTCCTGCAGAGAGACACGTCTCCAAGAGCTCTCTCTCTCTTTCCCTCTCTCTCATTCTCTCCTTCCTTCTTTTCTCTCTTTTCTTTTTCTTTCTTTCCTGAAGCGAGGTGATTAAAAACAGCTCGCTCTTTCATTCTTTTTCTTTCTGCTTTCTTTTTCAATCACTTATTCAGTTTCCTCATTCCCTGAGTCACCCCTCTCTCTCTCTCCTTCTCTCTCTCCTTCTCTCTCTCTCTCTCTCTCTCTCTCTCCCCTTTAATTATTTACTTTTCTCATCATCTGACAGTCATTAGCCGTGAGCAGCAGTGTGGGTTTGTTCTCTTCCTCTGCTGGTGTGAGAGCTGTCTCTGAGCAAAACGTGTCCTCGTCCTCCTCTCCGTCCAGCCAAACAGCCACACTGCCCCCTGCAGGACACAGGCGGCTCAGCATCGGCCGCGCAGTTCACACTCGGGCTTAATGTCTCACTGTTATAGATTAACGCGGTTACACACACACACACACACACACACACACACACACACACACACACACACACACTGGCTCTGTCTCTTACATACACAAACACAGATACACAATCACACACACACATCACATTCACACACCCATATAGACTCAGGTCCTTTGACATGTATTCAAACACACTGTCTCTCACATACATTCACACACACACACACACGCATACACACAAATACACACACTGTCTCTCACACATGCACCCACACACACACACAAATACACACACACAAATACACACACTGTCTCTCACACATGCACCCACACACACACACAAATACACACACTGTCTCTCACACACACAGACACACACACACACACACACACACACACACAGTGTCTCAATCATTTGTCAATCTTTTCTTAACTACCCTTTTCCTTTTATTTATGTTCTTCTTCCTTTTTCATCTTTCAGTATCTGTCAGGTTTTCTTTCTTTCCTTTTTTCAGCATTTCTCTGTCTTTTTGACTTTTTTCTTCCTGTGTTTCTTTATTCTTGTCTTTAGGCATTTTAAATGCTTTTACAACCTGTTTGTTTTTTCATTTATTTTTTATTTTAAATATATATATATTTTGATTATCTTCTCTGTCTTTTATTAACTTTCTTTTTTCTTACTTCTCGACCTCATCTTTCTTTCATTGTGTGTTTTTTTTTTTGCCTTTCTGTCCCTCAGTCGCTTCTCCATCTTCCTTCCACCCCAGTTTTCTCCTCCTTCTGTCCTGCTTGACGTCGTCACTTGATCTTCTTTATTATCGGTTCATCTGAGGAAAGCGTAAAACCTCCTGAGAGCTCATGGAGCGAGTTAAAGCCATTGTTTGAGGTGCTGCTTAAGACGTCTAACCTGCTGTGTGTGTGTTTGTGTGTGTGTGTGTGTTTGAAGGTGACCTGAAGACGTTCAGCGCACTGGACTATGAGGAGGACAAGCTGCACAGGATGATGGTGCGTGCGCTGGACGGAGGAGGACGGTCCTGCGAGTCTGAGGTGGAGGTCGCGGTGGAGGACGTGAACGATAACGCTCCGCGCTTCGCCGCCGACCCCCTCGCCATCACCGTGTTCGAGAACACGGAGACACACACGCCGGTGGCCCGGCTGCAGGCCTCGGACCTCGACACCGGTGAGCTGGAGGGGATAAACCCTCACTCCTTCGCTCGCACCCTGAACAGCGCTTTAGTCTTTTACGTTAATTCTACAGCGATAATGTGTCTGAAAAAACATTTCATGCTGTCTATCGATGGAGACGCGCAGACGGACGGATTTCCGCAGGATGGTTGATGATTAGCGAATACGCGCTGATAAACCTGGTGGTGTTTGAACAGGACAGGGGGAGCTGTTTGGTGTTCGGGTGAAAAGGGGGGAAAACTTTTGTCCTGCTTCAAAGCGCAGACTTCAAAGAGCAGTTCAAAGAGGAGCGCAGGGTAGAAAGTTATGTGTATAGGTGTGTGTGTGTGTGTGTGTGTGTGTGTGTGTGAGAGAAAGAGAGAGACTCAGATAAGTGTTTAATGTCTGAACATGTACGCCCTTGACTTTGTTTGCTGATTGTCTCTCTCTCTCTCTCGCTCCATGCAATGAGATCCTCTTTCTCTTCTTCTCTTTCATTGTCCTTTGTCCACGTCGCCCCGTCAGTTCCGTCCTAAATGTCATCCTGCTTTTCAGCAGCTCTGAATTCCAGCCTGTGTTTGAGGAGCCCACGCAAACCTCTGCTCTCTCGCTCTCTCCTCCCATTCTTACGTCAGCTGTTACACATCGCGGAAATATTTAGAGTGTCTCTCGTGTGACGCGTGTCCGTATCCGCGCGGTTAGAGGATTCGAGACGTTTCAATTTAGTATTTAGATAGACAGAGATACTCAAGGTAAATCATATTGCATTACATGGATCTCTAAACTGTGTGCGTTAATGTTCCGTCCTGCTTTCTGGCTTGATTTTCTTAATAAATAAATAAAACGTCCGCTCGATTGAGTTGAGGTGATCCTCGAGCCTGTAGGTTTAACATATTTCACTTAGGAATATTATAAATGTAAAAAAGGTAAAAGGGACAGGATGTGTGAGACTGAAAGAAAAAGCCATTTTCACAACAAGCCGTCGCTATAGAGACGATATGTGACATAGTTAAAAAGTGGGCGCTAATATAAACCTGCGCGGCTCTCACGGCCGCTACAAGTGTCTGCATGGCGATTAGATATAAACGCGATTTCAAAGCCGGACGATCTTTGATTGGAGCTTTGAACGTCTCCTCGCAGACGCTTTTCTCCCCGCAGGCAGAACGACTCATGACATGACATACAAAAAGAAATCACTCGACGTGATTCGCTTAAACGTCATTAACCCGTCTCAAGGAGAACCCCGAGAACGGCAGCACGAGTTATGAGTGATGGAGCTGAATCTAAAAGGATGTGCACGAGAAGAAATTAATGCAGTGTGTTTCGTGTGTGTGTGTGTGTGTGTGTGGTCTGTCATTTTTAAGAGCCACAAATCCTCCTCGGCGAGTGTTTACACGCCGCCTGGTTTTATAGTGGCCCCCGGATTATTGTTCCTGACGGCGTTTGCGGAATCGATGCATATGAATACAGGAGACGTGTTTATGCATCGTGATGCCCCGATCCTGGCACGAGTCAAATCAATAATGTAGACGCCGCTAAATAATGGACTCATTATCCGAGCCGAATGTGCTAACCGGCTTATTAGAAATACGACACTGTTTTCTCCCGCACGGGTCCACCGTTTATTCTTACAACAACAATAATAATAATAATAAAACGCATGTTCTAATGGTCATTAAGGTCCTGCGGTGCTGCCGGATGTTCTCGCTTGATCACGGGGTTTATACGACTTCCAAATGAAGATGAAACTGTAACTTTTTTTGTCTTCTCGTCCCCCGTGCAGGCCTGAACGCCGAGCTGGTGTACTCCCTGCTGGACTCGGGCGACGGAGCCTTCTCCATCGACGAGCATTCCGGGGTGCTCCGCTTGGCCACACCCCTCGACCGCCAGCTCCGAGCCTCGTACACCCTCCGGGCTCGTGCCACGGACCGCGGCTGGCCCCGCTCCCTGTCCGCCGTCTGCACGGTCACCGTATCCGTCCTCGACCTCAACGACGACCCTCCCGTCTTCCAGCGGCGCGATTACGCCGCCACCGTCCCTGAGGACGTCGCCACGGGAACCCAGGTGCTGCGTGTCCTCGCAGCCAGCCGTGACGCCGAAGCCCGGATCGCCTACACCATCGTGGACGGGAACGAAATGGGCAGGTTCAGCGTGGACGCGCAGACAGGTACGGTTGTTCCATCAAAGTTTAATTCCACCTCCGTTTGAGCGTCATGATCATAACGCGTGCGTGTCGTACGCCTTTTAATTTCCTGTACAGGTGTCATCTTCGTGATAATGCCTCTGGATTACGAATTGTCCCACGAGTTCTCTCTGACGGTCGAGGCCACGGACGAAGAAACGTCGTCTCTAAGCGACAGGACCGTCGTCAGTATCAACGTGACGGATATAAATGACAACAGCCCGGTTTTCAGCCAGTCGGTTTACGCCGCCATGGTGAGCGAGGACACCGAGCCGGGCAAGGCGGTGCTGACGGTGAGTCTCCGCCCCCTCCTGACGTGTCATAACCAGAAAATGGCATAACGAAGATTATGGCATTATTGAAGTATAATGCCAATGAGGATGCTTAAACAGTGTGTGTGTGTGTGTGTGTGTGTGTAGATCATGGCTGAAGATGCGGACGGACCCTCCAATAACCAGGTGCACTACTCCATCGTCAGCGGCAACCAAGGAAACCCCTTCTCTATCGACCCTTTGAAGGGAGAGGTGAAGGTGGCGCGGCATCTCGACCGAGAAAAGGTACACACACACACACATTTTTATATATTATTATTTTTATTATTTTTTTGCTGTTGTCTAACTGTGTGTGTGTGTGTGTGTGTGTTTATGTGTAGGTGTCTGGTTACACTCTGACCGTCAGGGCATCTGATAGCGGCAGCCCGGCTCATGTCAGCACCGCCAAGATCAACATTGATGTATCTGACATCAACGACAACCCGCCTGTGTTCTCCCAGAGCAACTACACACTCATCATCCAGGTACACACACAAACACACACACACTCACATACAGGTCATATCGCAGGTCATACTGAAGAACCTTCGGGAAACCAGATACGGACGTAACCATTTAAAAAAAGAAAAAACTGAATCACTTCCAGTGTGAGTCGATTTAGGATGTGATCCGTGAATTTTCCTTCTTAGTGATTCATTGACACGTGATTCACATGATCAACGTTCTCTTTGTGTGTGTGTGTTTTTTTTTCCCTGAAGGAGAACCGTCCGGTCGGGACCAGCGTCCTCCAGCTGAGCGTATCGGACCGAGACGCGTCACACAACGGGCCGCCGTACTCCTTCTCCATCACCGGCGGTAACGAGGATCACACGTTCGACGTCACGTCCCAGGGGGCGCTGGTGTCCATTGGAACGCTGAGTCGCCGCAGCAAGGACAGCTACGTCCTGGAGATCCAGGTGAGACTGAGATACACGGTGGTTTATTGCGCAGCTATGAAGCCAATATGGGAAAGTTACAAGGCACTAAGTTTAAAGACGGTAGAGGAGGTGTACACATCGGAGCTGCTGATTTGTCTAGATTTTTACCCGGATACACAAACAGCGTGTTCCCCCAGCGTGCCCTCCCAGAGATCGATGTGTTCCTCCGCTTCCCGCTGCTCGCCGAGAGCGCAGTAATGATCCGCTGCGAAGACAATTACAGCTGCTAAATCTTCAGCTGTTTCTACATGTCATGGAAGAAAAAAACTCACGCTGGGTTTATACTTTCAAAAAAACAAAAAGCTTGATAAATCCTTGTACCGGGAACAGAAGGCTGCGGTGCTGCATATTGACTCCTGATCGAAATCTCTGTCTGAGCTCAGCCAGTTGTGCTGGATCATCGCCGTCTTAACAAAGAAGCTATTTATTTATCAGGAGTTTTTTTGGGAGGGTTTTAAAAAAAAATGATGAGTTATTCTAAATAGTCGTTCATTTATCTACAATAATTCATTTATCATTTGAAATGACTGAATTCAAATTAAATGAAATCTCACTTTTCTCTTATAAAACCTTTTCACTTACCTTTTTTGTCTATTTCTTGTAATGAATCAGTTCGTTTCACTTTATAAATGACTCGTGAATCATCTGCTCTCCGTTTCAGGTGTCAGACTCGGGCCGGCCGCCCCTCTCCTCCTCGGCGCTGGTGTTCGTCCGCCTGATCGAAGAGAGCATCCACCCTCCCGTCATCCTCCCGCTGGATGTTTTCGTCACCACGACGACCGCCGAATACGTCGGCGGCGGGGTTCTGGGAAAGATTCACGCTACAGACCAAGATGTGCACGACACCCTCACCTATGGGATCAGCTCTGACCCCGCCCCTTCCGACAGCTCCACCCTGTTCTCCGTGTCACCCGCTGATGGCCGACTTGTCGCTCTGGGTGCCCTTGACTCCGGGCGCTACCTGCTCAATGCCACCGTGACGGACGGCCGCTTTATGACGTGGGCGCGCGTCACCGTGCACGTACGCCCCGCCCCCGCCCTTATCAATCTCGTGACCATCCGCCTGGGCACCATCGCGCCGGAAGAGTTCATCGGCGAGCATTGGCGCAATTTTGCGAGAGCGCTGCGGAACACGGCGGGCGTGCGGCGCAGCGACGTGCAGCTCGTCAGCCTGCAGCCGGATCACAGTGACCTCGAAGTGCTCCTTGCTCTCGACAAAACAGGAAGTCCAGAGCAGGCACAGGAAGTGGTGGCCAGGAAGTTGAACGCCTCCGCTGGTGCCATCGAGGAGATAACCGGGGTGAGGATCGTGCGTGTGGGCAACAAACTTTGCCCTCGATTGGACTGTCCGGCTCGTCACTGCCAGGAGACGGTGACCTTGGAGACGGGCACCATGGCGACATACAGCACAGCCAGGCTCAGCTTCGTCACCCCGCGCCACACACAGAAAGCTGACTGCCTCTGTCGTGGTAACGCACGCTCCAAATGTCCTCTAATACCACTGAACTGGATTATTTCATTGATTTGATTTATTCCTTGTGTGTTTGCGAAGGTGCTGAGTGCGCCGAGCCGAGCAAGCTGTGCGTAGGGAACCCGTGTCCCGAAGGTACGGAGTGTGTGGAAGACCCAACACACACCACGTTCAGCTGCGTATGCTCAGACGAGAAACATGGACAGTGTGCAGGTAAGTACAACCTCGCACAATACAACTGCATAATTCACTCTGTAAGTGAATTGAACACTCTTCATTATAACTGTGAGCATGTGTGTGTGTGTGTGTGTGTGTGTGTGTTTCAGAAGGTCAGACTCTGACATTCAGCGGGAACGGCTACGTGCGCTACAGGCTGATGGAGAATGACAATAAGGAGGAGATGAATCTCTCACTCAGGCTGCGTACATTCTCCGACCGCGCCATTATCATGTACGCCAAGGGCACCGACTACAGCATCCTGGAGGTAAACACACACACACACACACATGTCCACACACACATGTCCACAGAGATGCTAACTATCAGAATATGGCTGGCTTTGAGTCCACACCGCCTTTATATTGGACCACACCCCTTTGATTAAAATGGACAGGGGCGGGAAACTAGAACTTCTTTATGGTGTAGACCACACCCCTTTGATGGTTCAGAGACCACACTTTCTTTACTGTTAGACCACACCCCTTTGATTAAAATGGACAGGGTGGGAGAAACCATACCTTCTTTAAGGTTAGACCACACCCCTTTGATTAAAATGGACAGTGGCAAAGACCACACCTTTTTTACTGTCAGACCACACCCTTTGATTAAAACAGACAAGTTCCAAGACCACACATTCTTTTCTGTTAAACCACACCCCTTTGATTAAGACTGACAGGGACAGAGACCACTCCTTCTTTACTGTTAGACCATACCTCATTGATTACAATGGACAGGAGCAGAAACCACACCTTCTTTACTGATAGCCACACCTTCTTCAACAAGACTAATAGGTGCAGAGTCTCCGCCCAGGCCACACCTCCATAAATTATATTAAGAGGCACAGAAGCCATGCCGCCTTCTTATAATGAAGAGTACAAAGGCTTCACTGAATGTGACGGGTAGATGCCACGCCTCTTTCACAGCTAGGCCACACGTTTAACTCAATACAAAACGTAGCATTGAGTGTAGCATTATTATAGCTGCTTCTAATAGTACGTGAGGAAACCTCTCCATTCTCTTCTGTCTCACACACTCTGTCCATCAGCTCCTCAAGGGTCTCAACAGAAAACAGAGAGGGTTATTTTGGTGATGTGAGAGGGCGAGAGAGAGCGAGAGAGAGAGCTTTCTCACAAATTCCTTTACTGAGCTGAGAGACCGAGAGAGACCGAGAGAGAGAGAGAGAGAGAGAGACTTATCTACGATGTTATCCTCATTACAACATCCTGCTATTTTTGCCCATTACACACACTATTCCACACTATGCTACATTTAGCCTCTGAGAATGTTGAACACACACACACACACATACGTCTTGCACCATACCTTATTTAGCCTGAGAAAATTTTGAAACACACATCTTATGATATAGTATAGCCTTATTTTAGCTAGCTAACAAAACAAAAACACATTATCATGGTTATTAAGCTAAATTTCTTTCTTCACTATTTTAATTTATATTTTAGTTCATTTAAAGCTTTTTAAGGCTGATTTAAAAAAATAATAGATAATATAATAGTTGTTGCTAGCTTTCTTTATTTCATTTGTGCCATTGGAAGGTCAAAAAAATGAACTTGGAGCAGCACGTGTGTGTATCTTCTCTTATTTGTCTATTATTGTGTATATTGTGTGTGTAGATTGTGAATGGACACCTGCAGTACAGGTTTGACTGCGGCAGTGGGCCTGGTTTCGTCTTCATCCACGGCCCGTTAGTGAACGACGGCGAATGGCACACGGTCTCTCTCGAAGTGGATGGCAACTACGCCCGCCTGGTTCTTGACCGAACACACACTGCCTCAGGCAAAGCACAGGGCAACCTTCGCACGCTCAACCTCGACTCCAGCGTCTTCTTTGGTGGACAGGTTTGGCAGGCAGGTGTGGCCAGCGGCCTGAGGGGTTGCCTCCAGGGGATTGTGTTGAACGGACGTGAGCTGCCTCTAAGATCTCAGCCTCGTAGCGCCCACTCTGTGCTGGAGGAACTCGTGGAAGCCGTGCCTGGATGTACCCCACCTCCTCAGGTATCGAGCTGCACCAGTGAGCCCTGCGCCAACGGGGGGACTTGCACTGAACTGCCCAATGGAGGTACGAAGCCTGGCAATGAGGGCAGAGCAAAAATTATTTTTATTTTTATAAACAAAAATTATTATGTTTTTTTTTCACATTTGTTACTCTGGGTTTGTTGTAGGTTATTTCTGTAAGTGCAGTGCTCTGTTTATGGGCAGCCACTGTGAGGTCAGCATCAGCCCCTGCTCATCCAATCCCTGTCTTTATGGTGGAACATGTGTGCCACGTGGAGATGATTTCTACTGCCAGTGCAGAGGCCAGTACTCCGGCCAGTGGTGAGAGAACAGACAGATCACAATTCCTACATGATATAAGAATGTGAGGATGTACCTTGTTGCCGGGTTGCTGGTGGGGCATCAGGACACTCCTGTGGAATGGCAGTGTGACTTTGAGTCCTGGTGTAAACTTGTCCTGAAATGAATGCGTTGTCCTGAATTTAACTCCCTGATTGAATTTGCAAACTTCTGGCTTCTTGTTTAGTTGTTGAGATTTCATTCGTAGGATTGTACATCAACAAGGTAGCTTCTGCTGTTCCTCATGTTGTTAATTTGTTTTGGGTGCATGACAGGTGTCAGCTAGGTCCATACTGCACGGAGAACCCCTGCAAGAACAACGGCAGGTGCATCGGCAGCCTGGATGGTCCAGTGTGCGAGTGCGAGCCTGGCTTCCAAGGAGAAAGGTATGGTACATGTTAGACAAGGAGTTCGATTCCGTTAGAGATTTTGATGGTATTTCCAGGAACATTTTGTGTATATATTGACAAAATGTCTCTATGCACGACCAGGTGCCTGAGTGATGTGGACGAGTGTCTGAAAAACCCATGCACTAACGGTGGCCAGTGCCAGAACACGTACGGCTCATACAAGTGCAACTGCTCGCTTGGCTATGGAGGTCACCACTGTGAGCAACACGCCCAGATAAGCAACCCGGTGCTCTCTACATCCTGGAACATCGGCCTGGAGGAGGTCATCGGCATTGTCGTCTTCGTCGCCGTGATCTTCATCATGGCTCTACTGTTCGTCGTGGTCCGTAAGCGAACATGTCGGCGCACCAAACCCCAGTCGTCTGATGACGACAAACACCTACCCACGTCTTTCCTACAGCATCCGTATTACGACTCTAAGTTGGGCAGGAACGTGTACTCTGATGTGCCGCCCCAAGTTCCTGTACGACCCATCTCGTACACCCCCAGTGTGCCGAGTGACTCTCGGAACAACCTGGACCGCAGCTCGTTCGAGGGCTCGGCTGTTCCCGAGCACACAGAATTCAGCACTTTCAACCCTGACCCGGTTGCCCATGGACACCGCAAGGCCGTCGCCGTGTGCAGCGTGGCGCCCAACCTGCCCCCGCCTCCACCTTCTAACTCTGCCTCAGACAGCGACTCGATTCAGAAGCCCAGCTGGGACTATGATTACGATGGTAAGGACCAAGCTGACATTCTGTCTTTATTCGATAATTTGTTCTTTGTTGCTCATCATGCGCGTTTTTCTCATTTTCCTGCAGCCAAAGTCGTAGATCTGGATCCATGTTTCAGTAAGAAGGTTGTAGAGGACAGCTCATGTCACCCATACAACACCCGGGGCAGCATGTCCGAGGTGCAGTCACTCAGCTCTTTCCAGTCTGAGTCCTGCGACGACAATGGTACGTGTGTGTTTTGATTGTTTCGTGATTAGCATTATTAGCATCATTCCTGCTTTGAGAGTTATATAATTAGCAGAAGCTTGTTAGATCTTTATTTAGTAATAAATAATAATTTCTATAGTAATAATTTGATCATTCCTGTGAATATTTTTGCCTTTAAAGTGCTTCACCCAAAAGAAGCTAGTTTAGACAACGCTAACTAGCTCTAGTTTATCTTCAACCATCATTAAGTGGACTAACGGTTTTGATTGTATAATTACCCTAGCTAAATGCTAATTTGCTTGCATTTGATATTAGCTTTGTTATTATCATTTTCTGAATTTTATTATATATCTTATATTAAGCTACATTAACGAGTTATAAGTTATGCAATATGGAAGTTAGCTTGTGCGATTTGTGTGCTGTTAGCTATATTTCTTAGCACAAAAGATTTGATGAGCTTACATGTCCAAGCAACCTGAACTTTTGAACTTGTGTGATCTACACCCTTATTGTTTCCATTGTACTCTTTTTTAGCGTTAGCATGAAAACTAACCACCTCGTTGTTCCTGTCTCTTTTCTTAACCCGAGTAAACGGTTTGAGGGTCATGTTGTTTGTGTTATGTTTTTTCTCCCCTTCTTTAACATCGCTGCTTTGGGATTTTTAGCCCCCATTTGGATCAAACCGCACCAAAGACGCAGGGCGAGGTTTTAGCTAAACTCGTAAGTCAAATATCGTAACACGGAGAAGGAAGGGAAGGGATCGCCTCGCGGACAAAAAGGCAGAGCGTTGATTCTCAGGGAATAAAAAAGAAGCATGAGTGTGTTTTTTTTTTTTTTCTTCTTCTTTTGTTCTGTTTTTATATTTAATATTTGGCTTTTAGAGATAGTTTGGTTAATTCGCCTGTTATTTTTTCTGTTTGCTTCTTTTATGGCTATTTTTGCATCCAAGCTGCTACGGTTAATTGAAGCCCTCAACGTTGAAGTGGCACTAGAGTTCCACTTACGTCTGAAAATGTTTAAATCCATTAATCCTGGCCCTCTGGTTTCCTTTATCTTCAACCTGACGTACCCTGGTCCAGTTTCCACCTGAAACCTAGTAGACTTTCCTTTCTTCACATTTCTTTTTTTATCCTTGAGAATTCTGCTGTTCCCGATCCTTCCTTCTGTTCGTATCGTAACGTACCATACATGCGTACTGTCAGTGTCAGTGGAACCATGAGTATCACCGGTGTGTGTCACCATCAACCCAAAGACATCGAAGTATTCACTCGCCTTGCTCTCCGTCACAACTTTCACCACGGGACATCCAGAACCTGGTGCAGGCAGTAACAAATATTAGTGTTCTTTCTACATCAGTACATCTCCATCAGAGCTTGTAGAGAGAGAGTCTTTGGGAAGGTGGCAACGGCCTGTAGGGGGTTACGCCGTTCAGAAACTCAAGCAGCGTCTGAAGAGTTTTCATTAAACTTAAAAAATATTATTCAAAGAAAACAGATTCTGTCTTTTGATCTGTAAGTCTATCCTCAAAAAAACTCGGAAATTCTTGGACAGTTAAAAGTTTGTGTCAGTTGAATCGATAGCATCGAACTGTTTCTTTGAAAAATTAAATACATCACGAAGGTATAACTTATACTAGCATTAGCTGGCTAGCTTGGATAGATAAATATCTATATAGAGAGAGAGTATGTTATTATTCCTAAAGGGACTTTGTAATGTTACAGCTGCCAGTTCACAGATTATTAACAATGTACAAGCAATAAACTATAAGAATATTAAAATATTAAGGCTAGGTTAAAATAAAAAATCATAATGAAAACATTCTAACATTTTTAACATTGTTCAAAATTTAATTGTAAATAAAAAAGTGATTTTTATAGAGAGCAAACTCGAGCCATGTTTGGTCCCACTTTGTAGGTAGAAATCGCTGAACCTAAAAAAAAATTTTATTACGAGCTTTAAGTTGCAGCATTAGTTCAGCGTATAGGGCTGAACATTTGACAACGACTAAAGCGATCTTTGTGAAAGTTTTCAGAAATTTTGCTGTTGGATAATTCCACAATAAGCGCTAACCTTCCACACCCCAACGAACGAGTAAGATAGACAGATAGAGTACTTTATTAATCCCAAAATGAAAAGAGTAGAAAAGAATATATTAGTATAATGTTGTGGCCTCGAGGGATCTGGTCGAAAAAGATAAAACAATCGAGTGGCATTAGATGATTAAAACACTGTAAAACGTAAGTGGAAAAGGCAATTTAAACCGCAATCAAATATATATAAATCTTTTT
>JAQMYG010000013.1:2230236-2241696 GCA_030014215.1 Clariallabes teugelsi
AGTAGCCTTAATGTGGGAGCCCCCCCTAGCGGGAAGGAATTGGCCACGATTAGATTGGGGAGAAAATCGGGGTAAAAAGAATTGGACAGACTAAATTTATAAAAAAAAAAGAAAAAAAAAAAAAGTGTGTATGAGCTATCCAGCAAAATCTCATGTGGCCCGGGCCACATCCTAATGGCAGCAGATTCCTACCTGTCTGCCAAGTTTCATGAGTTTTTAAGCATGTTAAGACCCCCAAAAAGCCCAAAAGTGTGGGAAACTAAAATAATAATAATCCTTAGAAAAACAAGAGGGTCCTGCACACCCTATAGTGCTTGGGCCCTAAATAACTGGAGAGGTAATTTTTCTGAAGAAAATGTGAGTGGTGCTTGCCGTGGCAAAACTCAAGGCCTAGGATGTGGCTTGACAGCTTTACAATGATCCTAAGAGACATACCCCCATTAGGATTAGCATGATGCTAGCATGATTAGCATGTTGCTAACACGATGCTAACCTAATTAGCATATCGCTAGCATGATTACCATGTCGCTAGAGTGATGCTAAAATGATTAGCATGTTGCTAGCATGATGCTAACCCGATTAGCATGTTTCCAGCATGATGCTAACATGTTGCTCGTATGACTCCAATGTGATTAGCATGTTGCTTGCAAAATGCTAACATGATTAGCATGTTGCTAGCATTAAGCTAACATGATTAGTCTGTTTCTAGCCTGATGCTAATGACCTACCAATGAGAGCCAGGGGTACAGCTTTTACCATGTGGGGGCAATTTACAGCACAGTCCTTAGAAAAGTCATATCAAGCACCCTATTCCCAAATGAGCCTCAAAATATGACAGCTCTTTCATGGGTCTACGACTAATGCGATGGGAAAACTCCCTATTATAAGTCAATGGGGGAAATTTGGGCACCTCTTACTCCACAGGGGTACAATTTATACCTTTGTGACATCTTTGAAACGTCATTCCCATATTCTGGTAGTAGTAGAATTTACATGTTATAAAATAATGATAACTTTTGTTCTACCTGACAAATCCTAAAACCCAAATACACAGTTTGATGTCTGAAGTCTCCCCGTTAACACACCAATAAGACTTCCATATAAGCACATGTACAGTATACTATTTTAATCGTCATTGACCTATGCTGTGCCTCTTGGATTTTAAGGTTATTACGATGGGATTTCTTAGAGAATCTAAGCAAAAGTTATAGTAAATATTTGTTCGAAAAGATTAAACAAACAAAATCACTAGAGAGAAAAGATCTCAGAAAGATGATTAAAACATGCTTGGGATTCTTTGATACAACTGACATTTTGTGACATTCCCTCATACCTTATACATGGTCTATTAGAGCACCATACACAGTAATATTTATTATAACAGAGGTTACATTGTGGTGACACTGACCTCTAGTGGTGAGAACTGGCCTGGTTTAAGCTGTCTCTCTCATGTTAGACACTTTTTGTCTGTTTGAGAGAAAAATAAATGAAACAACCATTAATTGCTCATGTTCCACAGCATTTTAGAAAGTGACTGAAAATGGCAGATATTCCTAAACCCACTGATGAAAATACACACTCTCCTAATTCATGCAGTCAAGGTAGGACGGACACACACACACACACACACACACACACACACGCACACAGAGTGCAGTTTAGAAGTAAAATAGTGTGAGCACACAGTCGGTAAAGAGCTTAAGATTCACACATTCAAATTAATTCATTAATCTTTTCATCATAAATAGAAACAGTACAGTAATGTCATATGATAATGATTGTGATATGCATTTTTAAGAGCATAGAGTGCCATTACTTTTCTGTAACAGCTCTAACTGAGGTTTGGACTTTAGGGACAGATGTTGTGCATCAACCTTCACAACCTGAACCATCTGTAGAGTGGCCTGAATTTCCCGGCCCTCTTATGCAGTGAGACCCTCTTTCTTCTGTCATACAACACACAGAAATGAAAGATAAACAGTAAAGCAAATTATTTGGTGATTAATATGTGTGCACCTTATTCTACATAAAGCAGCTGTTTTAACATCTGTTGCAGCACACAGATGAAGAAAGAGGACCTGTTTCGCTTCATCCAGTGGAAAGCACAGAAATGTCTGCAAGAAATGGATCAACGGGACCAAGTGGAGGAATATTTATTCTGGCAGATAATGGAGTTGTTCTGCATTCGAAATGGAGTAAGTGTTATAGTTCGTCATGTGTGCTCACTGAGTGTTTAATAAATATTTAAACCTATTTAGCACACATTCATAAACGCCTGGATGATATTTCTCCTGCAGAAAGTGATGATGAGTGAAGTGGCCTGTCTTCTCTTCCAATGCTACAGGTTGCTTAGAAAGATGATGTCTAAAGTTAGTACTGTACATCACACATCAATATCAGCATCTGTCAGTATATCAGTACGACTGTGTAATTACTCAGTGTTTTTGACATGATCAACTAACTAACGATGACTTACGTGACAATTTCTTCTACAACAGAAAGGGGACAGAACAAGAAAGCAGTGGTGTATACCTCTGGCACGACTCCTGTGCACTTCTGCACCAGATGATGAACTCAGAGAGGCCGTGATCAAGATGGGAGATGATCTAGGTACACATACACATAAATGCATTTGTAGCACTTTCTTTACCCTTTAATAGTAGGATAGCACCCTGAATTTAGTAGGAGAAGCCCCTTCACACTAATGAGCAGAAAATAAAAAGTGGGAGTACTCACATACAAGCAGAGTCAGTGTCAATATCAGTGTCCAAACGCCTCCACACTGTAGTGACGGTCTAGCAGCAGTCTGCAGGCTGGCTCACAGCTAACAGAGGAGCTGCCAGGCTTTCTCCTGGTCACCTGGAGCGCTGTCTGGGAAATCTGGAAAAGTCTTTTCTCAGCCTAGCTGGGTAGAACTAATCAAAACAATGCTTTAATCCAGACTTTCTCAGTCAACATCCGTTAAAACGACTTATTAATGTACTGCAGTCCATTATGCTGTAGCGGTTATAACAACAGGAGTAACTAGCACAATTATAACCGTAAAAACTGTACTTTTCCTTCGTAACCTCTCTGTCATCTTGTTTACTTTTTCTCTTACTTTAGCTTGCTCTCTCCTCATCTCCCTTGCCGCGCCGCTCTTCCAAGTCCCACCCCAATCACACCACAGAACCACTGTCATGACAATTCATCTTCCAATCACAACAAGGAAATTAAAACACATTGGTTGTCCTCAGCACAAGCACATGGCACATAATATATTGCAACCAAACTATAGAACACATATTATTACTAACGCAAATTATTTCTGTGGATCCAAACACCAAATAAAGAAACTGAACACATTTGTAACAACTTTACAAGATAAAAGACCTGGTTTTTACGTATTTCCCTAAACTAACAGGTGAGATTTACATGTAAGTGCATCAGGTATTAGTCTAGTGGCTGCACATTTGTCTAGAATCAAAATGTTATCACATGTCATGCATGTAAACCCGCCTTACTAACTTATTAAATAACTTTGATTAACCACATTTTTTGGAAAACTGAGTTAAATTTCACTTGCCACACCAAGGCCTGATTACTGCCAGACCTGTTGAATCAAGATTCTACGTATTTAAGTGATTCTTATCACTTAAATATAAGTATGATAAAAGATCTAAAAAAACACATCACATCATGCCATTATCTAAATAAATTCAAGAAGAGATGAAAAAGTAATTGACATGTATCAGTTTGGAAAGGGTTACCAAGGGCTTTGCGACTCCACATTGGGATCCATTATCCACAAATGGAGGAAACTTGTGGTCGTCCAACCAAAATTACTCCAAGGCACATTAACGACTCATTCAGGAGCTCATAAGAACAGATAACAACATCTAAATAACTGCAAGCCTCACTTGCCTCAGTTAAGGTCAGTGTTCATGATTCAACATTAAGTGAGTTTTCAACACTGAGAAAGAGACTGGGGGCAAAAATGTCCTCCATTTCCAAGTCGAAAACCATGGCTGACCAAAACGAACTCAAGAACTCACATTTGGAAAAAAAACTAAATCTTGATTATCCCCAAGACTTTGGGGGAAAATATTCTGTGGACTTATAATAGAAAAGTTTAACTTTGTGGAAGTGTGTGTGTCCTGTTACATCTGGCGTAAAACTTCATACCAAGAGTCAAACATGATACTAGCAATCAAACATGACTGCTGGACAACTTACCACAATTGATGGAGCCATGAATTCTGCACTCTACCAGAAAATAATGAAGGGAAATGTTCTGCCATCAGTTTGTGACCTCAAGCTTAAGCTCTCCAATGTGGCTGAATTAAAACAATTACAATGAATTAATAGAACAGAAGGTGAAAATCCCTCCACAGTGATGTGAAAGACTCATTGCCAGTTATGCTTGACTGCAGTTGTTACAGCCAAGGGTGCCACAAAGTTATTAGATTCAGGGGTATTTACTAGTTATTACTACTTTATAAGATTTGGTCAGCTTTTTTCCTTAATAAATAAAATCATGATCAAAAACTGCATTTTGTATCTTCACAGTTTATCTTTGTGTAATATTTATTGTTTGATGATCTCAATAATTTAAATGTGACTAATATGCACAAAAATACAAAAACAGGAAGAGGGTAAATTACTTTTTTATGGCACTATAACTCTGCGCTGTGACTTCTGTCCTGATTTTCACATGCAGGTTTTGTCTTTTATCTGCAGCCTCTAAAGGACTGACCTATGCAGCACATATCTGTTACGTGGGGGTGAAAATGGAGCTGGGATCACGTAAGCAGTTCGACCTGATCGGGTGTGACATGTATTGAGTGTGTGTGTGTGTGTGTGTGTGTGTGTGTGTGTGTGTGTGTGTGTGTTCCCTTTCCAGACCTGCCACTAACATATTTTATTTGATATTATTGATATGTGACAGAATAATAACAGAATTCTATTTGCAACAGACTTCCATTCGGCCTGGTAGTCCTGAGTGAAGCCATTGTGAGAACGGAGACGTATGAATACGCACTGTCGTTGACCTCAGGGCTCGCCCAGCCAAGCTTCCAGGTTGGAATATATCGTCATTTCTTTTTCATAAGCACTGATCAGTCAAATATAACCCATGTACTGAGAACTAATTTCTTTTGTCTCTCTTAGATCTTCAAGTTGTTTCAGGCCAGCAGGCTGGCCCATTTTGAGCTGAGTGAAATAGATTTTTCTGATGTGGTCTGTGAATACTGTGAGACCATCACTAGGGCAGCCATGACTTTCCCTGACAAAATCCTAAGGAGCTTTATTGAACGGCTCATTTTGGTAAATAACATAATTAATTACTATGAAATAGGTTCGAATGCAAAGAAATTTCTTTATGTAATGTTTACGTTCCTCATCTCTATTGCAGCTGTCTTCAAAAGTGCATAAAAAGGGCACACAAGAGCCTGAATGGTTTCTAGACCTCCAGCATCTGCACAAAACTAAACTAGCAAATGCTAATGTGAACAGTGACCCAGAGCAGGCCACAGCATGTACCAGCCATGAGGAGGATTCTGAGAGTCAGGACCCTTTCCAGTCTTATGATCTGGAGCGGCATACTGACCCTGAGGGTTTGTTACACTTCACCACATGGACAAAATCTAATCTGAACATTTTTACAAAGTTTAATATTTTGCAGTAGTTTAATATATTATATAATTATATATACTTATATAACAATACAAACAACAAAATGGCTAGATATGTACATATCTTTATAATTTTCTTTTGATCATTTCTTTATTCTTTTTTTTTATTATTCTTATCTGCCTTTAATGTCGACACTTTATACTCACTGACTTTCACTCATCATCTACCACTTTATTCTGTTTTCAGATAATTATATAATAAATTTATAATTATATGAAAGTTCTTAAAAAAACATTTTTTACAGGATTATGAATGTGATGCTTTTTAAATTTTTTTTATTGATTTAAATCCAAACCCAAATTATTTTATATTTAACAGCTGTGTTTAATGCGCGGTACCTCTTAGGAGAGCGGCTTGGCGAGGGAGGCTATGGCTCTGTCTACACAGGAATCCGTACTGAAGATCGAAAACAGGTAAATGCATCTTAGAATTTAACCAGAATACACAACAAGTATTAGGAATAAATATATTTACTTCTTGTTCTGAAATAGGTAACCCAGAAACATAGGGTCTAAGTCATTCCAGGTGTATGCTTGGCTGAGAAATTTAGTAGTGCTCTCTGAGAAATTAGGTTTACACTGGGGCAGGTTATTGTTTGTTGTGACAGTTATGAGTTACACATTAGAATATATGTATGGATATTATGTATGGATCTAGTTTAATAAAAACATAAAGAAATGTACCTGGAGAATAATTTTAGACTTTTGCTGACAGTATAAACAGGGCTCGATTTGAGGGGTATGCGGGGGATGGCATCCCCCATTTAAAAAAAAGACAAAAACCATCCCCTCTGTAAAACCACCATACCCCTTACCATCCCATTTAGATTAATGATGCTGTGTATTATGTAATATTTGTCATGAAAATAAAATATTAAAACTCTATACATAAGAACATCTACGGACTATAAATAATGGCAATTAGCCAATCAGAATTCAATATTGTAATGCGCTGCTCACCAGCTCATGCAAGTTTGCATCATTTTTCCTGCTGTTCGCATTTTTGCAATGGCCAAGAGGACAGTTCAAGCACAGCTTTTGACATATTTCAAAAAGAATAGAACTGAAAGTATGATGAGTATGAGCTTAATGCAGGAATTTTCAAAGTGATATGATAGTTTTGACAACTGCATGTTTAAATGCACGCGCTGTGTTTTGATGGATCCAAATTGATTTAATTAGGCTTAACTTTTGTTAATAAAACTGTTAATAAAATTTTTTTGCACATATTTTGCTATCATTTTCTAAGGTTAGTTGTAGGTTGTTGTCGCCACCCCCTACCACAAAATAAATAAATAAATAAATAAACCACACCATCCCCCTTTTTTACAATTCAACCACTGAGTATAACTGATGTGGTTATGCACTAATCACACTATTTAGAAAACAATTATGTCTTTCAGAATGTTCTAATTACATTTTATATTTGTGAACAGGTTGCCATTAAAGCGGTTGACAAAACGGATTCTGTTAAAACCATAACCTTTGTAAGTAAACTTATTTTACTTCTAAAAGAAGGAAATAAGAAGCATACTGTATTATTGACCAAAGGGGCCTGTTGCATTTTGTTTTCTCACTGACAGTAAAGTAGGGCTTTCCTAGTTATACATGAACAGATCTTACCGTGACCAATATGGTAACAACCTGGAGACTTTCCTCCCAGGGTCTAAATTTAATCTTTTTTCTTCTTTGAACACTAGCTGGTGGCTGGTGGAGGGGGCTTACCCCATTGTCAGGACACTGCTGTGGGTGACACTGGATTCCGGACAATATGCAGGGTATGCTTCCATTTCTGGTGGTTGGTAGCTAAGATTCTGGTGTTGTTTATGTTGAGACAGTGGTTGTCAGGTCTTCCTCTATATTCCTAAGCCAGGTTATTCTTTGGGGCTGCTCACTGAATCTTTCACTGGATTGGTCAGTGTCACCAGAGGAGTTGGTATGGTAGTTGAGTGGTGTTTTTCCGACAGTCATGACCAAGTCACTGAAGGTGCAGTTTTTGAACACGCTCTTCTAATTCATAGTCGCACCCATGTCTCAGATCTAGAAAGGAGAATGAGTGTCCAAAGAGGTACATTTTGGTCTTGCAGGTGATGATGTGCTTTTTCCACCACTTGACAAGGTGAATGCTGCTGCTGCCTGTCCAATTCTTTTGTGGATATCCGCAGAGGAGGCTATTTTTGAGAACTTTTTTCTTCTCTTGAACCAGCGACTCAAGGAATTCTGATACTTGTTTTATTTAAACTCCTGACAGGTAGACATTGACCTGTGACTGTGAATCAGTCCTGTGGATCATCAGCAAACATGAGATTAGTTACAAATTGATACTCATCAAACTGAAATCCTTGCCACCCCATAAATGTCATTTATTGCTGACATTGAAGAGCAATGGAGAGACCACATCCCCTTAGAGCAATGGAGTTTGACTTGTAAAATCCTACTATAGTATAGATCGTTCTGGATTCACACACAACTGCTTGAGCTGTTAGGTCGCCTGAAGGAGTCTAATGACTTTTTGGGTAGGTGCTTAATCTTCAAGGTTTTCCAAAGGGCGGGCCAATGAATACAATCAAATATATATTTTTTCAGTGAAAAACAACGAAAGTTTATTTTCCACAGTGTATTCGCTCTTTCATCAGCTGCCGAAGAGTGTCGATCTGATTGGATCAACAGTTTTGTTAAAATCTCAGCTGGTCCATTTGGCAATGTTTCTGCAGCCTTGACTGAATACCTTTAATGAATAGCTTGCCAGTGTAAAAAAGCAAGCTAATATTATGGTGGTGCTGAATTGCATGAAGTCGATGGAGCAGGACTTCACCTCAGCCTTTGTAGCTTCTGCTGTAACTTGGTTAATGGTTGTACAGTTCTTTGAAGAATGTTCCTCAGTTGACCTCGAATGTTCCATCCACTTTTATAACATTGTCATTGTCATTTGTCAGTAGCTGCAGGCATTCATCGGATATTCAAGGCAGCGTTTTGGCACATTCCAGGATGGTATTTGAAATCTGCTTTTGTTGTTCATCCAAAGCTTCCATGTCAGCACATGGGACCAATCGACCCTGGCTGGTGGACGTGATTGGAATTTTTCCCTGTTCGAAGCTGGACCAGGGCTCATACAAGATACTGATCTAAACCACATTCAAGCCAAGGACATCCTTGAAGAATTACTGAAATTACTGAAGTTTTTCCCTAAAGGGTTCCACCATGACAGTTGGTGTCCTCAGTGGTGTTGAAGAAGACTGTTACTATCAATTTGTTGAAGGTGGCAAAATATAGCAGACATAATCCCTTGTCATTGATTTTGCCGATGCCATAATTCCCCAGTTTCCTCCCAGCCTGATCTGTCTACACCAAGATGCGCCTTGGAATCGCTGGTAAGTATGATGAGGTCTTATTTTGGAATTGAATCCAGCGTCTCTTTAAGCTTGGTAAAGTCGTCATTGACAAGGTCAGAGTTTGGTTTAGTTGGTGCATAAACGATCAATACATGTGCCTTGATTGTGCTAATGATGGTAAGAACTGCCAAATGACTGTAAACTGGATGAAAGGCAACCATGTTGTGAATGACTTGACTGTTTACCATGAATCCAACACCCTGTTCATTCTTATTGCAGCCAGAGTACTGTAGTACCATCTCATCATTTTATAGTTTAAGTAGCTTGATTTTAAGACCCCTTGGCAGGGTGTCAACCCTCCTCGTTTCGCAGCCAGGCTTTGGACTATATATATATATATATATAATATATTCATACACAGTTCTGTTTTTTTTTTCTTTTTTTTTTTTTGCATATTTGTAAATGTGACAAGTGTAATTTAACTCAGCTTTCCAAAAAACACAGTTCATTCCTGATTTAGCAAGGGGCTAATAACTTTTTCACATAAGGCCAAGTAGGTTTGGACAGCTTTTTCCCATAAAATATGAAATCATCATTTAAAAACTGCATTTTGTTTCATTCGGGTTATCTGCACAACATCTTCCTATGCGTTACACAAGATACATTGGAACCATAAGGTAATGGCTGCCACCAGCCTTAGACAGTTAATTTGGGAAATTATAGATAAACTATAAAGAATAGTAAGAAAAAGTAAAAAGTAGTATTAGTGAAGATACAACAGCAAACCCATTAAAACATTGGAAAGTTAAAGCCTTTTTACCTTAGCGTTCTCTAATACTGTTACCATTAATATAAGCAAATATGGTGTCCACTCTGTGACACAGATCTGGATCAAAACACTCCAGTCAGTGAATAGATCACACCCCTATAAAGTTATGCTGGTACATGTCACAAACATAATTCTTAATAACAATACAAGGGCAAAACACAACGTCCAATTTCAAGTTATCCGGTTGCCTCCCACACAGAATGATCATTCCCGAAAATGCCGTTGACAAAGGTGCGGGCAAATAGGAGAGCTATGGTGTCTGCAAGCCTTTGCTGGTTACATTCACATCAGTACTAATCCAAACCTTTATTTAACACCCAAACCCATGTCTGTTCTAATTTCAGCCTGGAGAGATGCAGGCACTGCCTCTAGAGGTGGTGCTAATGAAGATGGTGTCCAAGCCTCCTTGTTGTAGCAGTGTGGTGGACCTCCTGGACTGGTTTGACTTGCCTGATATGTACATGATGGTCCTGGAATGGCCCAGACCCTGTATGGACCTTTGGGATTTCATCGTGCTCAAGAAAGGCTATCTGACTGAAGCACAGATTCGAAACATCATGCTGCAGGTGGTTCAGGCGGCTCGTCACTGCTGTGACCGTGGAGTGTTCCACAGTGACATAAAGGTCAATAACCTGATCATCAACCCCTGTACAATGGAAGTCAAATTGATTGATTTTGGCTGTGGTGAAATGCTAAAGGACACCCCCTACCAAAGCTATTCAGGTAATTCCATGGGATAGAATAAAGGTAAATGGATTAGAGATTATTTTTTTGCTATTTATTTCTTTTACACTCAGGCACCAAAGGCTATTACCCTCCTGAGTGGCTGATAAATAGAGAATACATGGGCATCCCTGCTACCATTTGGAGTCTAGGCATAGTCCTGTATATCTTGGTCTTTGGAAATTACCCCATTAAATCGATGGACGACTTTTTTAGTGGCCATGTTGAATTACGTCCTGACATATCTCGAGGTGAGTTGATGCAGAAACGTCACATATCAAAACACAGTTTAAATTTAACAGTTGATTAAATTAGTTTAAACCTGTCTTCTGTCTGAACAGAAAGCTTTGACTTGATGATGTGGTGCCTGGATCTCAACCCTGCAATGCGTCCAGGTTTCGATGACTTGCTCAGACACGAGTGGTTTACGGAGGCAGTTCAGGACAAACTCCAGGTTAGACAGACCTAATTACAGTAATATGAGGTAAGGCATGCTGTAGTAGTATAGATTGTGTGAACTGTACTGGATCATTGTGGAGAGTTCTTCAACAGAGATTGGTGCAATTACGTAATGGTATCACAAACAGATATTTACATAAAGATAAAAGTGTAGAATAAGAAGAACCTTCAATGTTTTCTATACTATTTTAGTTTAATATATGTGTTGTTTCTTTTTACAGATTCCTCCTGAAACCAGAGGTGCTGAACCATCCTGGGCCCGGTTTCCCGATAACGATTGATCTTAGCGCTTAAGAGCGTTTTCTACGAGTCATTTTGCGAATGTTCGTTATTGTTTCACGTGCGTTTCCCAAACATGGACCTAACAAAGTTGCACGTAGCCCTGCTTTAAGTGCTACTTAGGAGTCGCTAGGGTTAGGGTTAGAGATATATCTGTTGGTCACGT
>JAQMYG010000013.1:2242415-2260224 GCA_030014215.1 Clariallabes teugelsi
CCCGCTGCATAATTCAAGTGCGCTTGAGTTTGAGGTCACGATCCGATGACTGGACGTTCTCCTTCGGGATTTTCTGTTAGAGCGCAGAATTCATGGTTCCATCAATTATGAAAAGTCATCATAATCTTGAAGCTCCAAAGCCCCTGAACATCACACAACCACTATGTTTGACTGTTGTTGTGCTTCTTTTTATGAAACACTGTGTTAGTTTCATGTCAGATGTAACAGGACTCCCACTTTCCAAAACCTTTGTCTTTATATATTCAGTCCACAGAATATTTTTTTCCAAAAGTCTTGGGGATAATCATGATATTTTTTGGCAAATGTGAGACAAGCCTTTGTATTCTTTTTGGTCAGCAGTGGCTTTCACCTTGGAACTCTCTCATGGATGCCATTTTTGCTCCCAGTCTCGTTCTTATTGTTGAATCATAAGACTGAGGCGAGTGAGGCCTGCAGGTCTTGACATGTTGTTCTGGGTTCTTTTGAGGTGCCGTTGTGCTCTTGGGGTAATTTTGGTAGGATGGCCACTCCTGGGAAGGTTCACCACTGTTCTAAGTTTTCTTTTTTTGTGGATAATGGCTCTCACCATGGTTCACTGGAGTTCCAAAATCTTAGAAATGCCTCTGTAACCCTTTCTAGACTGATGTATGTAAATTACTTTGTTTCTTATATGTTCTTGAATTTGTTTGGATCGCATTCCTTTTTGTGATCTTTAAGCATGCTTTACTTTGTCAGACAGGTTCTATTTAAGCGATTTTTTGATTCAACAGGTCTGGCAGCAATCAGGCCTGGTTGTGGCAAGTGAAATTCAATTAGTTTTCTAATAATCACAGTTCATGCATGATTTAGCAAACAGAGCAATTACTTTTTCACATAGAGTCGGGTAGGTTTGGACAACTTTTTTCACTTAATAAATGACATAATTTAAAAAGCTGTATTTTGTATTTAATCAGGTTATCTTGGTGTAATATAATTTCTGTGATAAAAAATGTGAAATATGAAAAGGAGGCAAATACTTTTTTATGGCACTGTACATTTAAATGCACAATTAATTGCATTTATTGCATAACTTGAAGTGCAAAAGTGACCTATTTACAATAAATAGCATTGAAGTAAATGAGGGTATGAGTTCCTATGTACCCATGGGGGTGAGAATGATTAATGTACAGGTGCTCTGGGTAATAAGGAGAGGTATACAGTATATGGTAAAAACAGCATAACTGTGCAAACAGTGTCCATTAAGGAAGACATGTTAAGAAGATAACAGGTTGAAAAGTATTCAAAGTTTAGAGATCTAAATGTTTAAAGTGGAAATACTTAGTTATCAAATAGGATTTTCTTTGTTTATGATTGAACACAGTGCTGATTTATTCTTCATTTCTGAATTTTTTATATACATCTGTGCAAATGGTTTAATTTAACCTCATTCACTTTGTTGCAGGCCCTAAACATGGCCATATACTTGACCTGGTGATTTTTTTAGGTTTTCCATTATTCTGTTCACGTTTTAAATCCTGTCTCTTTAGATATCCATTTCTCCGCATATGCTCATCTACTGACGGACTGTTTTTGGATAAACTGCAGGCAGTTAATCTTTAACCAGAAAGCCACAACCTAAAATTCAGCCTTAGCTGATTAACAAAACTCATACTCTTAGGCAGAAGTTCAGAAAAGGTGAGAATAAATAAAAATATATATAAGCTTGAAGTGTTCAAGTCAAAACGGGACTTGTGTAAAACCAACTTCAGTCACATGACAGTGATGAGAGTCTTAGCCACAGTAAAAAATTTGAGTGGTGCAAACGTTTTAAAGAAAGCAGTACGTCCCGTGAATGACGATCCCACCTCGGCTTGGAGTCTACTGCAGAGTGGAACACCTGATCAATGAAAATGAACACTTAACTTGTGGACAAAAAAGATGCATTTGTCTGTGGGAACTGTGCACACAACTCATTCACGAACACCACTTGCACATTACAGAAACTCAGCTGGGTGATATTGTAGTCCCCCGTACAGTCCAAGTCCTCGCTCCAAGCCATTTTCACTTGTTTGGAAACACAATTTAAGTAGTTCCTGGAAGGCCAGTGTTTTAAATGTGATGCCGGCAGACTGATCATGGCTCCAGCGTACTGAGAAAACGTTCTACCTTTATGGTATCTAAGCACTAGTGAAACACTGGTATAAGTGCATTGGTGTAGCAGGGGATTATATAGAGAAATAAAGACAGTATACTTTTTAGGCTTGATTGTTTTAAAGTTACTATATAATCCACAAAACAATTAGATGTTATGATTATTATAAAAGTGTAGTTGTGCATTCTCAGTAACTGCCTCTAGACTGCAGAATGCACTTCAGATCTGCAGCTTCAGCTTCATGATGATTATATTGCAAAGTCCTCTTGGACTTTATTCGCTTTTCACCTGTGTACTGGTCAGTGCTACACTTTAGTAGCGATTGATGAATTTAAATCTTGCCTTAAGTCCCATCTTTTCTCCTTGGCATATAAGTAGACCTAGTATCCTTCTGTTAAAATGATTTATATCTTTTAGTCTGTTTTGTGTCTGGGTAAACTTGCATATGTCTTATAAACGCAAGCATTTCATAATTTCATACCAACAACAGCCAGGTCAGGATGACGTTTCAGGATTGGCTGAGTGAGAAACGCCTCCTGTTTTGATCATGAATTTAAAAAAAAAAAAAAAAGAGATATTTTATGAAAGAACACTAACCCTTGTGCTTCTACAGCAGCAAGTGAGTATTACTACTGTAAGAGAAACTTTGATATTTAAAAACAATAAAACTGCAATTATAATCAATATGTTTCGGATTTATAAGATTACTGTATTTACTTTTAAGGGCACACCATTTTAAATATAATGCATTAATTAGCGCATTAATTAGTGCTATCTTTTTCACACACAAAGGAATGCAGTTTAACACAGTTCTTATGTGTTGCTTATAAACACACAGACACACAGATAAATATATGTAGATATATATAAAAACTGAAAAATACTGTTATATTCATATTTATATTTATATTTTATACTTTTTTTGTATGTCATTTGAAAATAATAATAATACATGATGGGATATGTAGAATTTAATCTCTTACTTTTGACAACACAGGGCACTGTTTGGACTGGCGGTCTTATGTACACAGCGCTGGTAAACATCTGAAATCTTGCCAGTGGACGTGGATTCGGGTAACTGCTCTTTAAAATGTTTAAGTGTAAAATAATAGAACTTTTGTCATTTATTTTGACATTATTTTACTGTATATTGGATTTCAGTATTTGACAGTAAGATAACTGTAGGTTTTAGGCAGTGTGTTACATAAATAGCTAACATGGCCTTCTATAACAGTATACATAGCACATTTAATATCTGGTTAATAAAAAAAATGCACAAGATTTCAAACATTGCAGCATAAATTACAACATTTTGAAGAAAAAAAAAATTGGCAAAATTTTACAGTGTTCTTCCTGCCTCCTTTTTCTTATCATCCTTTTCCATTTCCTCCCCAGAAAAAATAACAAGATGTGGAAAATAGGACAAAAACTACCCTTGCTCTTGATATTCAACATTATTTTTGGCTGGACTCAAGGAATGAAAAACATTACAAAGCACTACAGCTCCTACTACGGGCTTCCATGTGAAGAGCCCTGTGCCACACATGGAAAAGACTACCTCTGGTGCAACACTAAAAATGGCTGGGACTATTGCTCAACAGAAGAGAATATTGATTCCTATGACCAGCCGTGTCGAGAAGACCATCCCTGTAGGAAGTATAGCAAACGTTACCATTGGTGCTATACAGAGGCTGGCAGCTGGGGATACTGTGGAGCAGTGCGTACAGCAGAACCAAAGGCACTGTTATATAAGGGTTCAAATTATATGACTCCGTGCTGGGATGACTGTTTGTATGATGAGAAAAAGAAGTACTTTTCGTGTCACACCGAGGAAGGGTTGGACGTCTGCTCCCCACTACCCCATGTCACGTACAAGAACGAGCTGTGCCGCTTGGACCACTTTTGTGGCACCCATGGCTCCAGTAACACCTGGTGCTACACAGACTCAGATGATGATGACAAGTGCGGACTCATCAGCCCTGGAGAATGTCAGCACATCATCCCTGATCCTATGAAAGAAGACTCGAAGACTGTGATGTACTGCACATGGAAGGATGGAAAGAATGAAAAGGTGATCAGGTTCAATGCCAAGCAAGACCTTACAATATCTACTCACACTTCCAAATGGAAGAATGAAATAATCAATTTCATTGCAAAATGGCAAAATTCCAACTTAAGCCCAGAGACCAGTTACAAACCGATCACCTCAGAGAACCTCAGGTTTGAGCAGAGGTTGATGGATGAAGGAGGTGATCAATGCTACAACCTCCAAATCATGGTAAATGTACACTCGCATTTTGGGAGGAGCACCAGACTGGCCCACGTGATAATACCCAAAGATAAAGAAGTTCCAGATAGATTTGTCCGACTGGCCTTCAAGGAGAGCTTCCGCAATCGTGCCAAGATATCTGTGGAAGTGAAATAATTTAGATAAGATATATACTTTTTTAATATATGAGGGGTGGTCAAGTCAAGGTGGGACTTTTGATTGTGTTAACACAGTTCTGAGGGTAAAAAAAAAAAAAAAAACCTCCCTTTAATTCTCTATATAATCCCCGGCTACACTAATGCACTTATTTCACTAGTGCTTGGATACCACCAAGATAGAAAGTTCTCTCAGTATCAGACTGTCACCTTGGCCAGGATGGTGAATCATGGACGAATGACATTCTTTTAAGCATCTGCATCATTTACAGTAAATGCTTTACTGCAGCTAAGAGTCTCATCATCACACTGTGCTTGAAGTCTTTTGTACTGAATTTCAATCGCTTGTTTTAAACCTTAATTCAACATAAATTTTATCACAAATCCCAGTTTTACTTGGACGCCTCTCGTAATTTCCTTCTCTTTACTGATTTTAGCTAGATTAATAATGAATAATTATTAGTTACACTGCCTACTGTGCTAAAAAGATCACTGAATCACTTAAAAATTACAAATTGAATCTTGCCAATGCATCTTTCATTATAACCCAGGTCATGCATGCAAAAGTTTTTAAAAAAAATGTATGTCTTTATGTGTATCAGAGGAATTTAACAACTGGCTTATAATAAAAATAATATATAAAATACAATATAATTCTTCAAATCACTAGTGTTCATTATACATTTCTTTTAGAAATGTCTAAAATATTGATAATTACTATGTAGGAGATGCTACAGGTGAACTTGACTGATCTGAACCATTCTACAGATGTTGAAAATGCGTAATGACATTTTACCCTGAATTGCAATGCATTATCCCACTTAATTCATGTGGCCTTGAATAAAAGCCCATTAAAAGTTTATTTTTAAAAATTATAAAATTGGACCAATACGTTATTTTTAGTCAGTGGCACAAAATGTACAAGTCTACAGAAGATCACATGACCTGATAAAGTACATATCAGGATGTAATAATGTGGCGGCATGGTGATATAGTGGTTAGCACTGTCGCCTTGCACCTCCAGGGTTTGAGTTCGATTCCCATCTCAGGGTCTGTGTGAGTGGAGTTTGCATGTTCTTCCTGTGCTTGGTGGGTTTCCTGGCATTCAAAAATTGCCTGTAGTGTGTGAATGTGCATGTGAATGTTACCTGGAGGTCCTACCACAGTCATAAAAAAAATGTGAATAATACAATGGTCACCACTGGCCTCCACAGTCTCTAGTTGGACTACAGAGGTTCCTAGATAGATGGATAACGTAGTATGGAAAAGAGCTGGAATGAGTAAACACACTATATATAGTACGTATATATAAAAATATAATATAATATATACATTTATATACATTTCTTCAGTAATGGCTGCCGAACTTAACAATCTCCATTATGAAAATTTTTTTTTTAACCCAAATTGTATTTTCAGCTGTTGGTAACCAATAAATACATCACAGTGGATAGGGTGTCATGGTGGATTAGTGGTTAGCACGGTTGCTTCTCACTTTAAGGATTAGAAATTCGACTATCATCTCTGTTCTGTGGATGTGATTATGTGTAGGGTTTATTTCCTCTGGTTTCCTGATAAAGCAAAAAAAAAAAAAAATGCATTGTAGGCTGATTGGCATAGCCAAAATGCCCATGGTGTATTATTTGGTTTGTGTGTGATTATGCCCTGCAATGAGTTGGAACATCATAACTGCACTTACACCAGTTGGAATCCAGTAGGTTACATTACCTTCCTTCCCTGATCAGTGACTCCTTAAAGACTCCTAACATTGCCTTCTACTCTAGTTCTTGAAACTTTGACATCATATCTAACTTCTCCTGTATATATATCCTGCACGAGAGCAGTACATGCTCAACAGACTCACATTCCAGGCATTCCTCTCGTCCTGTTGAGTGTTTACCTACTGTAAATAGAATGCTATTAACTTTGCTTTGTCCAGTTCTTAGTCTGCTAATTAATACTTCCTCTTTCCGATATTTCACCCTTTCCTATCATATTTACTTTGTCCTGTATTAAATGCAAATGTCTCACTTTTGGTTCATTATCCCACTTCTGTTGCCATTGTTGTTTTGCCATTCTCCATCTGACTTTGATAGTTTGTCATTGATCTCAACCTGAATGGGCTGGGACCCACAGGAAGGAGACATTTCCCCCCTGTATAATTATTCTTGAGTTAGCTAACAAGATTTTATATTCAAGATCCTGGTGGCTTTTGGCTGCACCTGTACCAATGATTTGTAGTGACTCAGTAACAGCAATTACAATCACTACATTTCAGAGACTAACCTTCTCAGTCCATTCTAATGCCATTAGTAAGACATACAGCTCATCAGTGCATACACTCAGACAATTAGAAGTACTCTTGCTACTCTACCTGGCAACCAAGCCATAGTAACTGCAGCTCCGGGTGCCATCTGCTGGTGAAAATACACAATGACACTAAATAATTATTTAGAAAAAAATAAATAAATTCAGACCAATGTGGTGTTTTTAGCCAGTGGCACAAAGTCTATAAGTGTACTGAAGAAGATCACATGACCATATCAATCACATTTTAGGAAGTTATAATGTCATATGAAGGAGTGCTGAAATGAGTGAACACATTGGAAAGCGCACTGAACTGTATTCATTTATTCAGTAGTGGTTGCTGACCTCAACAAAAAAAAAAACCTTTATGGGAAAAAAAGGATGTCTGATTATGTACCAACCCTCCAAAAAACTATAATAACTCGTCATAAATACAGTTATAATGAGCACAAATACTTTGAACTTGAATTTGAACTTACAGAATGTTTGGATGGTGTTTGCACTACATTTAGATGAACAGCAGGGGGCAGTGCGACATAGCGAGTACTACAATGTTCCACTTTTCCATGGTAAACATATCATTGTGGTGATTGTGGTGTGGTGCGATATTTAAATTGCAGGATTTGCGTTATTTTTTGTTTGTCTGTTTGTTTAGCCCAAAAAAATAATAAATAAAAAATAATAATAAAAAGAGAGACCATTCTTAAGAATTATGAAATATTCTACAGGGCTGTATAGAAAGCTGCTGCCTGCACTGCGCATGCGCTGTCTGGACAGCCGCCAACACGGACATTATATTCGTCTAGGAAATACATAAACACATAATAATTATATTAATAAATTAATAAAAAAAAAACATGACGTATTAATATTGATATTTGTATAACTTGAGATAGGTTTTAAATGATTGTTTTTAATTGTGTTTTAAACATCGTTTACACACTTCCGCGTTGGCAACCTCGCGAGATTTCGTCGCGAGGTCTCGCGGAGTGTAAAGCGCGCGCGCGATGACGTCATCCAAGCGTTAGATTTGCTTACGACTCTGTGACGTAGGCGATGATGTATAAATAGAAAAGTGTACCACCACTCCAGCTTGATTGATTTTCTCTCTTCTCATGCAGCACATGAGACCGATTAATTGGACACACAATGAAGAAGGTTTATAAAAGTCTGCCGTCCCTTTTTAGGAGGTCACAGCCCAAGCTGAACATAGATGAAGAGAAAGAAGCTCTGTTTGTTGGAACCGAGCAGGAAGACGTTGAGAAGGATATAGAAACACGTCTGAAAGGGCAGAGTCTCGCTAAGCAGCTCTTCGAGCAGAAGGAGTCCAGAAGTCCGGAGGTCCTCCGGGAGCTGAGCGAGAATCTGGAATTAGCCGAGGAGATGTTGAAAGTGTACGTGACGCACTTTAATTTCGAGTCTCTCTCCATGAGCAGCGCTCTTCACGCGTTCCTCGAAGTGCTTTGGCCAGAGGATGAGCTTGAGCTCCAGCATCTGTTCATAGCTCACTTCTCCGATCAGTTCCTCAAGGCTAATAAAATGTCACTCGACTTCCAGACTCCAGCGTACTACCTGAGCTGGGCCATAATCATGCTGAATGCTGATCTTCATGGCGGGAACAAAGGGAGGAAAATGACTTGTAAAGAATTCATAGACAACTTGATTGACGTGAGTCGAACATGCCGCTGTCAGTATCCTCGGAAGGACTTGGAGTTTATCTATAAAAAGATCAAAGTGGTGCCACTAAACGCGTTCGCAGTAAGGACTCGAAGCCAAGTCGAAGCTGACTGTGATTCGACATTAAGGGCTGACGATAACACTACCAGGACGGTCCACAAAAGAGGAGATCTCATCTGCAAAAAAGTCATGGATAAGAACGGCACTAAAACCAAAATACCCCAGAGAGCATGGAAACCTTACACTGCAGTTCTGAAAGGCATGGTTCTGCACTTAGAAAACCATTTGTATGAGCCGGACAGCGAGACCGCCATCCGGCTCCATCATGCCGTGGCATACCCTCTGGATTACAAAAAGAGGCCCCATGTACTGTGCCTCAGGACCGCAGACTCCAGAGTCTTTTACCTCCAGACTGTGAGTGAAGCAGAGCGGGCATCGTGGGTCACGACTATTAACCGCATCGCCGCTCGTTACTCTGCTCCTCACCTCTATGCTGTTTCGCAGGACACGAAGCAGCATCACCCTTGGGTTCTACCTTCGTTCCCCACCAAATTGTCTCTACAGCAGCAGCTGGAATACTACAAGCAATGGCTGCAGAAGGTTTTAGAACTTATGGAGATCAGTTGTGCACTGTCTGGAAAGAACGATATTGCATGGGACCGTATGGTGCAAGAGGTGACACGCTACCAAACATATGTTAGCACGTTACAGGAGCTTGTTGCAGCAGATGATCATCATGATGATGATGATGCTGGAGAAGGCTGTAGCTACTCAAATTTGCCTCAGTGACGTCCACGATCTGAAATATCAAAACGTCTTTTTATGCTTCATTGATTCTGCTGAAGCATTCAACAAAATGTTTTAAAAACTCGCACATGTAGAGGACGTTGCAATTGCATTCTGTTTCTTCTTCGGACATACTTAGGACGTTTGAGCCACCTACCTTTGGTAAGGTCTAGAGTAGAAGTTACCCTTTCTTGTCCACCAAGCTTGATTAGCTCATCTGTTCTTGGAAAAGGAATAACTCGGAAAGGTTGCTAGAACAACAGAAGTTACACATGCAACAAACCTGTTGGGCTTGGGCACCACCATGCTTAATATGCGTCTGGTGGACTCCTCTGTGGCTGAGGGGCATCCTCAGGTGTCTCGGGGCATCCTCCTGCAGTGCTTGACACCCTTGGTAGAGCTAAAGGGTGAGCTAAGAAGAGAGCTCTTATGCTCAGAAGAGAGTGAGAGAGTCAGAGCGCTCGCACATGCAAGAGAGTGAGAGAGAGAGAGCGAGCGAGAGCTTGCATGCACAGGAGAGTGCTTTGCCCTTCTGGGCCACTGTCATTCTTATACCCAAGGCAAGAAGTCTTCCAACAGAATAACTACTATCTGCTGAAACACGTAATATTACTGTGGTTTAACCCTTAGAGCTCAGAGAATTTTTACGTTTTTTTGCATTACTAACTATGTTTTAATGATTATATCAAGGCTTAGTGATTGTCCAGTATAGAGGCAATATGAAGAAATCTATTTTATTTAACTTTAACCAACTATATAAATATAACAGAGCAAAAACTTCAGATAGATGTTTTTTCTATTATAAATTGTCAAACACACAGTGATTAAACCTTATTTAATTATTAAAATTATATACAAATATGTATAAACAATAACAAAACTATTGTCTAGGCAAATATTTACAAAAGATTTCTTTAAACAAATGATTGTAAAACATACTGAACCTTATTTACAGATTATTATTATAAACACTTTTATTCTTAAACATAAAAAATATATAAACAATTATAACAAAAATATTCTCATATAAAAAAATACATATTGTCTAGGCAGATTTGACCTTTTTAAATAAATTGTTGTCACACAACACACCATTAAACCTTACTTACCTTAATCTTTATTTATGCTGAAACAAAGAAGTAAATTCTAATTAAAAGCACACTTCAGAACAAACTTTTTCCCATATTTCCTATGAACACCTATAAAAACATGCGGTATTTCTTAGCCTATGTGACCCAGGCATACTGTACCTCATGGACACACAATGCCTCTTCCGATTTAGGCACGTCAGTCACATGAGCCAAGAATTACCACAGGTTTTTATGGTTGCTTCTATTACCAAATAATGGTTGTTGCTAGTCTTTCGGCTGCTCTTCTCAAGGGGTCGCCACAAAGGACCGACCGATTCGCACAAAACTTTGGCACAACCCTCCCATTTTATCCGGGCTGGCCCAGCACTGCATCCAGTGGCTGGAAATCGAACCTAGGACTTCTAGATGGTAGGCGAGAAACCTACCACCTGGACAGTGCCTAAATAAATAGTAATAATAATAATAATAATAATAATAATAATTTACAAAGAAGTAACATGCAGTCAGTAGCACTGGGCTTTCCAGGATATTTGCAATGTTGCATGATTGTGCAATAGCTTCTCCGTTCTATGCACCACTTTCTGACTCACATAGGCAAAGAAATCTCATAGGCACATACAATCCCATCTTTTATGGTTGTTTTCATGGTTTTGTTTTTATGACTATAAAATAATAAATAGTTCTAAGTTTTTTGCGATGCCATTCCCATATCCAGATTTTTTTACGTGCTTTAAAAATATTGAAAATTTTGTTCTAAGGGTTAATAAATAAGTTTATTTAAATGAAACCTTGATGGCCTTTTATTTGCATAATCCAAACAAATAAACATGCTGAAATGTGCACTAATTTAACAAATAAAAATGTATACTGTAATCCTGTTTATTTAACATTTATGGAAAGAGTCTCCAGTGTTATCACAGTCAGTGAGTTTTAAGCCTTGGAGGAAGTGCTCAATAACACAGTTTGATTATAATAATTTTCTAAACTATCTGTTCAGTGTTAATGGTGCTGTACCTAGAAAATAAACAGATTTAACATGTGTACTGTAACCAAAAAATGTAAATAAAAAAAATCACCACCTGGATTTAACTAAGCAAATAGTTAAGAGCCTTCCAGTGAATAATTATTGCAGTGATTAATATGGTTCAGCTGCAACAAGCACCAAGTCAACAGATATATCCTGTGGTCGTGGCAAATTTAAATAAAAAATTAATTTGTCACAAACACAACCATACACAGTATGATGTGCAGTGAAATGCTTACTCAACTGTTTGTGACCTTGGAAAAGAAAAAAGGGAGTAAGAAGGCAAATTTTGTTACAATAAAAAAAAAAAAAAAAAAAAAAATATATATATATATATATATATATATATATATATATATAGTGAATAAAGTATATAAATTGTAAGAATATAAAAAAGTAAGAACTGTATAAATAAACTATATCAAATATGTGCAATGTGCAGACAGCTGCAGTACAGGGTGGTCATGGAGTGTGAAATTATGTAAATGATGAGCAGCGGTGATATTGTCCATCTTTAAAGTGCAGTAGTGCAATAGTAGTCCTCTTTTAGAAGTAAACATAACCAGAAATGCAACATGTATGTTTTGTGTACTTCAGTCCTGGGCAAACGTTCAGTGTGGTTGATTTTGCTGTGTTCCAAAACGTGTGTGAAGGGAACATAGCAAGTCCAAACAGTTCTGACAAGTTCTATGTGGAGTTCTGGTTGAGAGTCCGTATAGCCTGCGGGAAGAAGCTTCCCCTCAGTCTTTCTGTGTTGACCTCAGGGAGCGGGAGCGCTTTCCTGACCGCAACAGAAAGAACAGTCCATTGTTGGAGTGATTGAGGTCCTTTACAATCTTCCTGGCATCGGTCCAGCACTGCTTGCGGTGGGTTGAGTGCAGGTCAGGAAGCTTGGTATGGATGATGAGCAAAGCTGATTGCACCACCCTCTGAAGAGCTCGTTTCCTATTCCCAAATCAGGTTGCGATGTTTCCCGTCAGGATGCTGGGCAGGAGTAAACATTTCTTAACACCCTGGAGGGTAGTCTGAAGTCTCTCAAGTGCCTGAGGTGGTAGAGACGCTTTTTCACCACGGTGTTGATGTGACAGGACTATGACAAGTCCTGCATGATGTGAACACCAACTTAACTGAAGCTGTCCACTCCACTGGGCTCTCGTTGATCATGGGGGTCTGGTTGTTCCTCTCCTGCTTTGTACTGAAGTCCACTATCAGCTCCTTTGTCTTGCTGATGTTTAGGAGGAGGTTGTTCCTCTGCCTCCAGTTTTCCAGATTCCTAATCTCCTCCATGTAGGCCGTCTCGTTGTTGTCAGAGATCAGGCCCACCGCAATGTTGCCATCAGCAAACTTGATGATGTTGGTAGGAGTCACGGAGTCATAGGTAAACAGGTTACAACAGGGGGCAAAGAAAATAACCCTGTGGGGCTTCAGTGCTAAGGGTGAGGGAGGCTGAGACATGTCAGCCCATTCTTAATGTTTGTGGTCTGCCAGTTAGGAAATTGGAGGTGGGCTGAGTCCCAGGTGCTCCAGCTTGGTGGTGAGTGTGGAGGGAATTATAGTGTTAAACGCTGAGCTTTAGTCGACAAAGAGCATTTTAACATAATTCCCCTTTCTAATGTCCAGGTGCGTGTGATGTACAGTATAAAGGAGGTGAGAAATGGCATCATCAGTTGAGCGGTTCAGACGATATGCAAACTGTAGTTGATCTAGTGTGTCGGGTATTGAGATTATGGAGTCTGACCATCCGTTCAAAGCACTTTGAAATCAGGGCTACAGGGCGGTAGTCACTGAGGGAAGCAGGATGGGGTTTTCTTTGGTACAGGAACAATGATGGGCTCTTTAAAGCTTGTGGGCATCACCAAATTGGTTAAGGAGAGGTTGGGTATTTCTGTGACACAGGTGCTAGCTGGTCTGCACAGGCTCTGAGGACTTGAGCTGAGATTCCGTCTGGTCCTACTGCTTTCCTAGTGTCCACTCTCCTGAAGGCTCTCCTCATGTTATGCTCGGAGATGAATGCGTTTCCAGTGTTGGTATTCTCTTCCTGTCTGCTGCCATTAGCATTAGCTTTAGCATCAGTTCAATTAAATTTTATTTACATAGTCACTTCGTTAAAGCTGTGAGTTTAGTTTCCTCCCATAGCACTGCTTTGCCTCTTTCACCACTTTTCCGAACGTTGTATGACGCAGCCTTGTACGAGTCCATGTCACCTGACGCAAGTCCCACATTATAGGCAGCGGTGTGAGATCTCAGAGCGTCATGGATGGTCTTATCCAACCACGGCGTCTGATTGGGAAAAGTTCAGATGGTTGTTTTTTGCACCGTATCATCCACTAGTTTCCCAATGAAACCCACAATGGCTTTTGTAAACACATTGATGTCCCAATCTGCGTCATTTAGTGTGTCCTGTAGAGCAGGCACCGATTGGTCCATCCAGCACATGAAATCCCTCTGAGCTGGAACTTCCTGTTTGAGCCTTTTTTATGTTTTGGAATGAGGAAGATGGTGGCTTTGATTGTTGTGTAACAATGGTTCTTTCACCCAAGGTAAAAATGACAACATTTGATAGTTAGTAGTTCCAGGTTTTGTCTGCTGGAGCATGTAAGAGCATGTGGTGCTGTTGTATACCATTAAACACACCGCCTCCCCTTGACTTCCCCGATTCCAGCCATGTCTCGTTTCAATGAAGCAGAGGAGATTGCAGTCCTGAATGTCTCTCTGGAACTTTCATCTATCCAGGATGTATTACATATCTAATGCTATACTTAAGGTTGGTTTAAATCTCTTATTTTCATCATCAAAAGACAGTTGGGATCTGTGCTGTTATGGATCATGCTAATGTTTTGAGTTGTCCCAGCTACAGAAGCCAACAATCTCCTGTAGTTTTACAGTACACAGTAAATTACTTTACAGTTTACTACTATAAACATAAAACAGTATATTTCTGTATATTTTTCAAATTACAGTAAAATACTGGAAGGAGACACAACAATATAGTGTACATTTACAGTATACATCCTGTAATTATTTTACAGCAATTTTCTGTGATAACAAACATTCAGTAATAACAATACAAGTAATTAAAAAAAGGACTCTACAAGTAACATTTTGGTGTTTACTTTCTACGGGTCCTGTGAGGGGACACATGTACAGTACTTTTTAAGGCAGGTCAAAGCATAGCTTAAATTCAAGTCTGTCTTTAAACTCTGTAATCACTCCTTGGCTCATTGTTTCCCTCCAGGTTTATTCCAAAGAACCACTGCAAAAAAAAAAAAAAAACAGTAAGCAGTAATTTAGAAACTTTCACTAGACCCTAGAATCGTCAAGCAACAATAACAACTCAGATAGTAAGGTGATATTCACACAGCATTGACTAACTAAAACATGTCTCAACTCAACACATTTATAACATTAACGAACACCTTTTAACAACAAGTTAAGCCCAAAAGGGAAACCAAGCATAATTATTTTTTAATTAACCATATGATTAACTCTGTAGTACCTGATCAGCAGAAATAAATATAATAAATAACTTTTAACATGCAATATTTTATCAATTCTAAGAAAAGTTACATTCAAGGCCATAATAACTTCTGGGATTTTGGAATTCACATAGACCGCTCACTGTGTAAAGACTTCTTAAAATAATTTTAACAAATTACAATATATATACAAATTATTTTTCAAAAATTACAAATTATGTTTTTAAAGCTTTTGTTCTGTTTGCCACAGTTATCTTATTAATGAACCTTTATTCATTTATATGTTAAATAATTCCTTGACTGTGTTAACATTGCATTAAAAATAACGATAAAGTGTCTCATCTAATGGGAAGTTTATTGTGGTTTAATTTTGCAACATCAGTATGTATATACTGCAATTATTTTGGCAGACTGATGTTGCCACATTAAACCACAAGAAACTTTCCATTAGTTGAGACACTTCATTCTGAAATAGAAATAGTTGAAGACTAAATGGAGAGAAATTAGGAAGGAACACCTTATAATCTTAATGGGGTAGTTTTGGGTTTTGTAATATTGCTAGTCCTCAGGCAGCATAGTCCCTGAATATACATTATAGTAGTACAGTATGTCATCTGTTGTCTTCCGAGAATGATTCAAAACTTTGCAAGCAAAACTAGATGAATATAAGATGGGCCTTACACAGGTATTGACAAAATAGGACATCAAAGAAGTCTTACCACTGAATGAATTCCAGAGTACAGGTTGCTTTGTCTTGATACTGAAGTTGTAGGATATAATACTGTATATTGCAAACACAGCAGCAAGTCCCATTAAAAAGGTTGGTATGATGTCTTCAGATAGGACACAGCGCTCATGAGTGATCATCCAGCACCCAATAGAGATTTGCTCTGTTCCATCTGAAACTTTAAGTCAAAGCAACATGCATCTCACATTGCATGATGTATTTGTAATCTCTAAGGAAAGTAGCAATGTAATATTGTCTAGTAATGAAATCTATACCAAGTAGTATCAGATGTGGACTTGCAGGTATAGTTAGAGCTGTCTCAACATCACTGCAGTGGCACACACACCTGTAGAGAACACACTAAAAGGTGTTTTTGATGAACAAAATTAATAAACTGGCAATTAATCCAGAAAACCTGCTATGAATAAATAAACATGGCATTCAAAAAGAGAAGTATAAACTTACATCAGCAAAAAAAGACTAGCCCTGATAGATTCTCTCCAAAGTGCGCCATAAGCAGCTGAACAACACAAAGTGCCATCTCATTAGCTTCACTTTAATAGAGGACATCCTTGACATCTTTATTGGTAGGTTTTCTTGTGAACTATTGTGTGATGGCTCATCCACATTCCTCCATGCTGAGTTCTAGGGTGTGAAGCACTTTGATGTCTGTAAACAACTCAACGTGAGCATATATGAACTTTTGAGTGAAAATTTGAAGCTTCGCAAATCTTCAACGTCAGATGGTGGAAAGGCATTAATATGATGGCGTTGTAGACAGAATGCCTCAGATTTTTGACCACTGCTCTTTTAGCTCCAGCTGCACCCTCCTGGTTGTAAATTCCCAACGCTGACCACAAACAGCAAAAAAACATTATAATAATAATCATCATGCATTTTTGCTGTTTTTGTCCATCGTTAAATAATTATTTGTGTAAAGTGTAAAGAGAAAAGGGTGCACCAAAGAGAGCAGCTTTATTTCATTCATAAAATACTCAGATTACAAACAACAACATGGCACAATGCATGTTGTCTGTGAATGGCTGAAATGTGTTGCTAAATAAGCCTTTTAGTGAATGTAAAATGTTTGCGTAAACCTGCGGCGCTCTTTCACTGTGCAAAGTTTTGATTAAAAGTCAGATGAATGTACGTACCGATATGAGAGATTTATAAGATATAAAAAATTTTTACAGTACAAATGCAGTTTCTCTTCACATAATCCCTAGAAGTACAACAAATGTATTTTTTGTAGATTTATGCTCGCTAAATAAGCGCTGGCGATGTGAGCCACTTTATTTCAGTCATAATATACTAACACATATTTTTGCTGTGCATTTGTTGTTGTTTTTTTTTTGTTTATATGTGCACAAGAATTGTATTTCAATAAGCGTTTCAGAAACGAAGCGCATTTGTTTCACTCAAAAGAGACGCTGAATTAGTGTGAGTGTGTAGGTGTGAACAGCTGAGAAAATAGGAAATCTGGTGAAACCTGGTGTTACCTGAGCCAGGTGTGAATGCATCTTACATACAGTATTCATGAAAAGTTAGGCACATCAGTAATTTTACCCCAAATAAAAGGTCATTCTGAGTGCTATAATTTAGTTGTTATGCTATGTGCACACACACACAAACACACAACAATTACATTAACTCAGTTCTATGTTCAAAACAATCTACCAGGTTTGTTTAGTCTCCTTTTTCACTACTTTTCTGCTAGAGTTAAAAAAAAAAAAAATTTTGTCTGTGCAATTGAACATAAGTTTAAAAGTTTCCTATGAATCTAACATATTTACATCAGCCACATTATGAAAGCCCACTTTGTGCCCTACATAAACAAAGGACAATGTATTAACTACTATATTGGTAAAGATTTGAAATTTACACTAATTTAAGAACAGCATTGAATCACTGCAGTTCTTCAGAAGAGACCTGGCCTAGGACGACCATGGCATGAGAACCCTCTATGATAAACCTCCAAAAAGTGTGCCTTGGCTCTCCAGTGCCGATCTCATACGGTCAAAATCTGCTGGATTAATATTGCAGGCTGCAATATTCTGTCACGGGGCGGAGCAAAACAAGGTGATTCCCAGCACAGATGGATGACAGCAATGTTAGTGAGCGTCAAAACCAGGAAAACAATCAGCAAAGCATCAGAGACAAATCGCA
>JAQMYG010000013.1:2352841-2363676 GCA_030014215.1 Clariallabes teugelsi
GTAAGCTAAGCTAGCAAAGCTAGCGGGCATAACTAGGCTATGTTTAGGAAAATGGTATCGGATCGGTACGTGGACTCTCATACTCGCCGATTCCGATGCCAGCTTTTTTTGTGGTATCGGCAGGATTTCCGATACCAGTATCGGAATCGGAACAACCCTATTAATTACCAGTGCTATATTTCTTTAAATTTATATCTATTATATGCATTGAATTGAAATATAGCACACTGTTCCCATATTTTTGTAAAAAGATGTTTTTGTTAAACATATTTTTAATTTGATACCAATTTCTTAAAATTTTTGTCCATTTTGTCCATTTCTTTACCAAGTTCTCAGTTTATCTTAGTTATTGTATCTTGTCTTACAGAATTGTGGGAAGCTGGAGAAGGCAGAAATTTTAGAAATGACTGTACAATACTTGCGTGCTCTGCACTCAGCTGATTTTCCCCGCGGGAGAGAAAAAGGTACGTCCTCCTGGACATGTCCTCATTCTCTTCATCTTTCAGATATATATATATATATATATATATATATATATATTTATTTATCTATTTATTTATTTAATGGAAATGGCTCTCTACATCATACTAGTAGTGATTAGTTTTTGGACTTCAGATGACCAGGTTTATGTTTATGTGACTAAATATAATATAAAAATATAATAGCAAATGTACATGTAATGATTGGAGTACTTCATGCAAGTACAAAGGAACATCAGTTATTTAATAGAGTTTAATATGTTCATGCAATATGATATAATTTTAGTATATACAGATCAAATAAATTTTTTTTCCCTCATGGCTTTATATCCATACGCTCTTAGAAAACAAATGGTTTCTCTAAGGTCCTCTGGAATGTCATGAGTTCTAGCCTCCCAAAATGGGTTCCATTTGCGATTCATAGACAGATAACCCCATGTCACTGACTTGAAGATAGTTTAAATGTTCTCCCAGACCAACTGCTTTTACTAATCGATGAAATCGTGTCTGCAGGAGAGCTCCTGAGCGAGTTTGCAAACTACTTTCACTACGGCTACCATGAGTGCATGAAGAACCTGGTGCACTACCTGACCACGGTGGAGCGCACAGAGACCAAAGACAACAAGTATGCACGCATCCTGGCCTTCCTGCAGTCCAAGGTGGTTTCGGAGCCCGTGTTCGGGACACGATATGAGTCCGCATTTACCTCACCCGAGCCTGTGGACTTCCTTTGTCAGCTGCGCTCTCCGCCGGAGTGCCATCAGACCCCGAGCGAACCGGTCTTCCAGCAAAGCCATAGTGGACATTTATCCTGGCACGGCTCGGCGCTCGCCTACCCGCAGCAGCACGGACTGGACCATCACCATTACATGAACTTCATGAGCCACTCACACAGCTTGCACACGGCGCCACATGTCGCTTTGTAGATAGGCTATTTGGATATTTTTTTTTTTTGTATTTTGTATTATGTGTTTAATTTATATGGTGCACATGTCGAATGAGAATCTAGATATTGAAATTTACTAAATAAATTTTGTAAAAAAGTGTGTAAGTGTTTGGCTGTACAATAAAGCTGAAATGTTTTGAAGAAACATTGTAATAGGCCACAAAACCGTAATAGGTCACCAGCTGCTAATTACTGGGCTCCAGTTGGTGACTTGAACTGTGGTGTTTAATTTTGATGCCAATAAGATTTGTGTAATTCATCCTCTGTTGTGATTTAACCAATCACATCAACGTATGCAAATTATTTTGCTTTAAGTAGCTGATTGTATTAAAAACAATAGTTGTAATGAGAGAGACACGAACTCAGAAAGGAAATAATTCCAAGAATTTTTATTCTATTTAACTTCTCTGATCAGATTAGTGATTAACAAAGTAAAACTTTTAAACACAAGTTTATTTATTTCATTCAACAACAACAACAAAATAAATCAACAAATGTTTTCCTAATCTCTTAAAGGCTAGCTAGCATTATATGATAACGCTTAATGAATGCTAACATCTAGCTGTCACAGTTGATAAACACAAAGTGAACGTAGCAACAAAGAAGTCATTACTTCATGATTTATTAAAATATAGCGTGTGGGAAAAAATTAGCGTTGCTAAAAATCTAAAAACAAAAAACAAAAAACAAATCAATGCTAACAAGTATGCTAGAACGTCCTCCCTTGGACATCAGCTCCACCATCAGTTTAGCGCTGATGGCTATAAAGCTTCCCTTTCTTGTTAGCCACATTAGCCTTGTCACTCCATCATCACTCAGGATTCTGCAGATCAGTTTGTTGGTCTAAGATTCATTGATTGACAATAAGCTTCTTTTCCAGAGCATTCAGCCAAATACAATCTCCTTCACACACACACACACACACACACACACATTCCCCTCTTTACAATGACTTGGACTCTTCCACCTATATTTAAATATAATGCAAACAAACAAATTGGATCAGTCCACAATGTGTGTGTGTGTGTGTGTGTGTGTTGGGGGGAGGGGTGTGTGTGTGTGGTGATTATTTAACAAATTTCCAAACATTATAAGCAGTCTGGTGTTTATGGATTAACTGGTTTAGAATTTATTTAAAAACCACATTCAGGTATCTATAAATGCAATTAGCTTCTTCGTTAGCATTGGCTGTTTCAAAACTTTTCTGTGTGTTAGGAGCAAACAAGCAGCAGCTGATGAGCAACATGAGCTAAACAGCACTTGACCTAGGCTAACGCTAACTAGCATGTTAGCTCTCGTGGACTGGAATTCAATGTCTTTCATGCTAGCTGGATAAACTGCACTGTCATGCTACATTAGCTTCATTTACCACAGTAATGACTTCTGATAACGTATGAACAGTTAGCTAGGTGGGATGTCAAACATTTTAGCTAGACTTGTGGGCAACTTTTTGTGTCGTCTGTCATGGCTGTGTGAGATTAATGACGCTGCCTGAAAACCATGCTAAGTGTGTCTCTGCTGCTTTTCTCTCTTTAGTTATTAAGCCGAAATATAAAGAAAATATTAAGTGATTGTTTTGTCGCCATCTTTCTTCTCGTATTTAGGCAAATTTAGGCACTGCTGTTCTGCCCTGTGCTCGGGATTAGGGGTAAAAAAGCCGAGAGTCAGGCCACCGGGGTGAAGAAAGGCCCCGACACCTCGGCCATATTTGCATATAATTTAAGCAGGCTGCGTCGAGGCGTGACGCCAATTGTTTCTGAGATGTCGCAGGCTCAGCCTCTTCCTTTCTCACTGGATGGAGCGAAAACCTCTCACGCCTCCACAATGAGGGACAGAATGGACTCCGCCACGCCCTTCTCCTCCCTCCATCCCGGCCCGCATTACCGCCCAGACCAGCCCGAACATTGACCGTTTACACACTGTGTGTGTGTGTGTGTGTGTGTGTGAGGTTAAACAGAGGAGATACAATAATAACAACATGAACAGTGTGAAGGTGAGAGAGTTGTACAAGAATAAGTGAGAAACCAATTAGAAGAGAAACAAAAGATGACAGGCAGAAAAGAAAGAAAGAAAGAAAGAAAGAAAGGAAATAACAGCAACGATGCGACTGAAAAAAATAAAGAAGAAATGGAAGAAGACAAAAACAGTACAAAATAAAAAATAAAATAAGACTAGAATGTATAAAAGAAAGAAAAAAGTGTAAAGAAAAGAATGAAAGAAAGACAGAGACAGCAAAAAGAATGTGAAAGACAAAATAAAGAAGGAAGGCATCCGAATGTATAAAAGAAGGAAAAAAGAAAGAAATGGCAGCAAATATGTGGCAGCAAATATGTGGCAGCAAAAACAACAACTATGTGACGATTGTGAGAAAAACAAGGTTAAAAAAATGCAAAGATTGTGGAGGAAGAAAGAAAGCGTTCAGCTTTTGGCGCTAGCGTATCCCTAGCTGTGTGTAAGTTTGCCCTGTTGCGGATGCTTGTGTGACTTTGCTGTCGTCTTGTTGGCGGATTGTAGACGAGTGCAAGAGCAGCAAACACACTCAGATCAAAAACGTCTCACACTGACACACACGTTTGCAGCCCAAGAGTACAGTGTGAAACCGGCTAAAGACGGGGCAGACGGGGATTCGTCCTGGTGTCCCATTCAGGCGCGGGGTGAAGGGGGACCTCAGATTCCTTGAGCTTCATCCTTGAGTGGCTTCGAAGGAAAATAATCAGGCGTATAAAATCAAAACTACTGAGGAGAGAGAGAGAATTAAAATGAAACTGAAAAGCAAACCATCTACACACACACATTTCTTAGACTCAACATATAAAGAAGCTGAAAACGTATCTATCCACCAATGAAAGTGTGAAGAACACAGCGGACAGAGCACCCAGTCTATCCACCTGTCCTGGACATGGCACAGGTGTCCATTATGACCTGAGGAATTTAAGGAAAGAGAGAGAGAGAGAGAGAGAGACAGAGAGAGAAACAACAATGACGTGCACATGTTTGGAAAAACCTTCTAATGCCATGAAAGGCGTGCACTGTGAATGAGCACAGACAAACCAATATTGGTTTAAATCCCAGGTCTATGGCTCTATGAATAATAACTAATGGCACCAGGGAGTCAACGCATTGTCATGGAAAAATGTTCAACTGCTAGAGAGAGAAATCTATGCTGCATTACTTAAAGATGACGCAAAACTCAGACCAAACCAAACCATGAAGAGACACAAGAAGAACGTAGAGGAACACGCAAATGATCCTGGATGGAGAAACCAGCATCTGAATGCTTGTCCTTTCCAAACATAATTACCTGGAAGTCGAAGTTCTTGGAGCTGAGTCTCCATGCTTGTTTCAGGAAGCAAAGACACAAGGACTGCGTGGTAACAGTAACTCCGCTTCATTGATTATTCGTTGATTATTTTCCCCATGACAGTATGATGCAGAGTGTTTTTATTCTTTTATCTTATTAGCTCAGTGGTTAAGGCATTGGACTACGGTTCAGAAGGTCCCAGGTTCAAATCTCACGACCACCAAGTTGTCCCTGTTGGGCCCTTGAGCAAAGCCCTTAATTCTTAACTGCTCAGATGTATAATGAGATAAAAATATAAGTCGCTCTGGATAAGGGCGTCTGCCAAATGCCTAAACGTAAAATGTAAATCTAATGTATATGAGACATATAAGGTATGTGTGTGTTAAACTGGGAATTGTCCTTCCACCCTTCCCACCCACTCCTCCCTCTCAACCCCCCATCTGCAGCAAAGCCGAGACTTGGCACCGGAATGCAGGGAAGCAACAGTTTCTCATCACACACACACACAGGGGCAGTAATCTTAAGAGCTTGGCACCAGGCGCGGCTGAAGAAAGAACAGCGCTGTGAGAGGACTCATCCTTCTGTCTCAAAAACACACACACAAGCACACACACATAATTAAACAAAGAGCGGCAGAAACAGAGAAATGATCACGCACATTCCCAAACGTGACAAAGAGTTAAATTGTAACCAAAAAAAATCAGGATGAATAAAGACAAATGATCAAACGCACGCCGAAAAACATTCGTCTGACTTATTTCTAGAAATATCACCTCCAGAGCTTCAACAGAATATTATATTCTGGTTTATCCTTCATCCTGAAGCTTGGTCAGAATCTGCAATGCCACACCACCAGATGGCGCCCTCACTTGACCCTGTTCCATCACTTTCGAACGCTATGCGAAGTCTTACACTTTCCGTAATCTTTGTAGCCTTGAGATTTTTTAATGGCTAATAGATACATTGGCTACAAGCATTGAGGGCGAAGGTTATCACGAGCTTTCTCAGAGACATGTGACCTTAGAGCTATCCACCCAATGCACATGCGTGAGGTCATACACATCCATGATTGGCTAGTGTGGCTACGAAGGAAAGTGAGCCATCCCTTCCCCCTATAAAATAATAGCCAATTTTGCTCCCCAGGCCTCCTGAGAATGGGTGGATACTTTATTAGTGTGATTCGAACCCGCGATCAAACCCACCCGCGAATTTGCCATTTTTTATTTGCATTTTTATTTGTTTTATTAACGATGTGATTTAAGAGTCAAGGGAGAACATTAACGTTGTCTCTGTGTGTGTGTGTGTGTGTGTGTGTGTGTGTGTGTGTGTGTGTGTGTGTGTGTGTGTGTGTGTGTGAATCAATTAAAGAAGCAACAGTTTCCCTCTCACACACTCCCGCTGCGGGAACCAGAGGTCTTGGCACTGACACATGAGCCAGACCTTCTGTGAACTTGGCTGCTCTAAAGCCTATTAAGAGTCACTAATCTGAGAGCTGGCGACGACATGCTACCTCAGCCTGGCTGGCACTCTTCCTCCTTCTCTCTCTCTCCCTCTCTCTCTCTCTCTCTGCCAGGGCCACGCCACAGATTATGTAAATCCATCTGCACCCCCCACCCTCCGGCTCCCCGTCCTTTTAGGCCTCATCTCAGCTCCAAGGAAAAAATGAATGAAGAGATAAAAGAGGGCAATAAAGAAAGGAGAAAACAACATGAGAAAGAGAGCAGGGTGAGAGAAAAGTGAACAACAAAAGGGTCAATGAGAAAGCTGTAAACGGTAAACAAATAAATGAATGATTGGCGGACGGTGGGCGTAAATAACCGGGAGGGTTCTGACAAGAGAGACGGTGGAGAAAAGGTAGATAAAAATATGAAGACAGATAGATGGAAGAGGGGATAAAGGATAGATACAGATAGCTTGATAGAGAGCTAGACAATTAGAAAGACTGACCGATAGACAGACAGGCAGACAGATAGATAGATAGATAGATAGATAGATAGATAGATAGATAGATAGATTATCAGAAAAATAGACAGATGTTAAAACCACCAGTCGGACAAAAAGACAGAAATCTATCTATAAAAAGATACAGTGCCGTGAAAAAGTACTTTTTATTAACCCTCTTTTAGCGTACTTCACTTTGTCAGACAGGTGATTTCTTGATTCAACAGGTCTGGCAGTAATCAGGTCTGCGTGTGGCAAGTGAAATTGTAACTCAGCTTTCCAAAAATCACACTTCATTCAAGATTTACCAAATGTTGGCAATTACCTTTTGTACATAGGAGAGGTAGGTTTGGACAGCTCTTTTTCTTTAATAAATAAAAGCATCATTTATTTGCATAATTACATTTTGTATTTAATCTTTGTGTAAGATTCAAATTGGTTTAACAATCTCAATTATTTAAGTGTAAAAAATATGCAAATATTTGGAAGTGCCTATATATAGACAGATATAACTTGCATTTCATTATAATGTGCATATATCGGTGCACAGACAGACAGACAGCAGCAGCATGGGAATGTGTAAGAGGAAGGCAGTGGAGTGTAAAAAGCCTCATTAGCTCATCACTTTGTTATTCATGGCGCTGAAGTCGAGCTGTTTAACTCACACAATTAAGGCATCATTTATGGAGAGAAAGCCCTGGCTACTGACCGCATTGTCTTACAGGACAAAGGGTTTCAAATCTCTTGTGATCCGACTGTGTGCGTGTGTGCATGTGTGCGTGTGTTTTGTGAGAATTCTAGCAATGAAATGTGAGTGCTTATTCAGTCAGGTTCCAGGGTTCCCCGTTGTAACCAGTCTCTCTCCTTTGAATCTTTGTTCCTTGAGTCTGAGGATCTGCCTTGCGCTCGAGTGACGCTACAGGAGCTGACAGTGCAGGTTAAAACCCTGAGGGGTCAAGTGGCCGTGATAGCTTTGGCGTGGAAAAATATCCAGAATGCACCTGATGCATCTGGAGCCTAAAATAGAGGGCGTGTGGAAGCACATGAGAAAAAGGACCAGGCACAAAACCCAATCAGGGCTAATACGTTCCCTGCATGCTCGGATGACTTGATAGGGGACTGAGAGAGTGACCGCTAGGGCCAGGACTTCTTTTGTATGGGCGAGGGGACAGCGTTCAGGGCTGAAGTGGGCGGAACATGGGCTGGATAGGTCATGAACGAGAGCTGGGAGAAACACGCTTGAGGGAGAGTGGATTTAACGCTCCCGTTCACTACTATAGGGTTTCTAGCACTGCAAAAGAAAAATTGTGACCATTGATAACAATATGAGTGGAAAGAGAGCTCCAGAACGCCAGTTAGTCTGGACAAGTAGCTTTCACAACCAGAAAGAACGCAAACGTGCTGTTTTTAATTCAAAACATAATCAGACGTAGCAAAAATATGGGGACCTACTGGAGGACGTCACTCAGATCTGACCTCTTACACCACACAGCAGGAAAACTCTGTCGGACAACACAACCACGAAACAGCGGCACAGCAGGGTCCTGTACACCCACTAATCGTTCCCAGTGAGAAAACGCCCTAAGTCATCCCAGGACCACCTCGGAACACACAAACACACACCAAAACACACATAAGAACAAGGTTAATGTGTGACAGTAGACACAGGTTCAAGTGCTGTATGATGTTGCAACTAGCAAGGCAGAGCAAAGCTATGCAACATGTAGAATATGAATATTATTTGTCATCTTTATAATAGTTTTGGTTGAGGAAATAACATATTGGGCCACAGGATATGAAAACTAACTATTATACAAAGCCCTGTTTTAATTGCTATGCTAAAAAAAATTATGAAAAAGAATTAAAACCAAGTAAGATTTTTAAAAAATGGCTGAATTTTGCTAATTATGAAATTATACTAACATTATACTTATCAAATTTTATGTTAATATAAAAGCTTAAAATTTCAACTAACACAAAAAGAACACAAACGTCCAACTAGGATCATAAAATTGATTTTTTTAAAATACAATAAATAATGAACATTTTGCTTTTCAACATAATTTCACAATGAAACATACATACAATATAATAATATTTGATATATTTGTATATATTTAAGATCTTTTTTGTTGACGATTAGCTCTTTCTCAGCTCAAAAAAGATAGTTTTTTAGGTGTTCTTGTTATTACAAATATATATATTTTTTATTTATACTTATTTTGTGTTACCTGCCTACCAAGACTTTTTTGGGAACTCAACGTGAAAATATTTGTGTGAAAACAATGCATTTCAACTATATTTCTATCCTACGACATAACTAACTAACTATATGACTTTAACTTTATCTAATCTTTTCTGAACTGTTTTAATTTATTTGCAAAATGTTTTAACTGTCTAAAGCTGCGTTGCGACACTGACCGGTGTTAAAAAGCGCCTTACAAATGTTGAAATTAAATTGGCTATCTGAAATATAGTAATAGAATAGGAATTTTAATTATTCATGTTGTTGTTTACTTGCTTGTAAGGTGTTAATTTTGAACAAATTTATCATTTCTGGATGGAACAAAAAAATTCTTAAATATTGGTTGAAAAAATTGAAGAAATATAGATGAATAGCTAGATAAAAAATTATCTTTATCTACATAAATGCCAGCTAATTTCCAGATATTTTAAACCTTTCAAAACCTTCCATTGTTTACTTAAAGCAATCCCTAAATGAAATACACATCCTTTCTTCAGTATGTCTAAAGAGCTTTGTTTGCTTATTTTACTACATTTTTCTCTTTAAACCTTTTCACTATGGTCATTGATACACCAGCAAAAAGTCCATTGGTTAAAGTGTGACCCTGTGCCCCATTCTGTCACTCTGTTCTGCCAGAAATTCTCAGTTTCACTGATCTGAGATCAGCACCTCATCCCCGAATCCAAACCTCATCTTAGCTAACCTGAGGTAGTTTGGCAGCAATAAAGAGTCTTTGTGAAAGGCAGTTAACCCTGTTCAGGTTTGTCTCTCCCGATCACTTCAGTGCATCAGAAATGCCAAAGCGAAATTCATTCTAACACAATCTTCTAATCAATCCAATTGTTCTTTAAAAAAAGAAAGAAAAATCACCACAGTAGTGAGTATGTGAGAGGACATCAGGTCCACAGGAAAATGTCGGAGAGGGACCCATGAGGGAAAAGCCACAGAGACAACAACATCAACACAAACACGCTGTGACCCCCAAACACTGCCACAATTAGTTTTTCTCACACTGACATCCAAATGTGTGAAGGTTTTAATAACATTCTGAAGATTAAAGTAAGATTTCATGACATTTAGAAAGAAATATTTAAAATCTGAGAAGCAATGTCTCTGCAGTTAGTTATACTGCAGAGTATAGATAAATTATTGATCAAATATTGTTTTTGCTTAGATTTGATATTTTTTTAAATTAAATTTACAATTTTGATTAAAAACAGCAAGTGAATTCCTATTAAATATTTAAAAATTCTCAGCAAACTAAAATGGTGTAAATATAGGAACATGGGATACAATTTACATTTTAAAAATACAATTTAGTAGTTCAAATGTAAATTAAATAATTAAAATTTCTAACCAAAAAGAAAGAAAGAAAATGAAGAATGTGAACATTTTAATTAATTTCAAGTACTATCCCCTTCAGATTAATACTGCTGTGTATTATGTAAAATGGTCATAAAAATAAAATATTAAAACTAACAAACTAAAAATATCAGTTATTAGCCAATCAGAATTCAAGATTGTAACAAAACCACAAGCGTCACTTTTCGCGCTGTTCGCATTTCAAGCACAGCTTTTGACATATTTCAAAAAGAAGAGAACTAAAGGTACACACAAATCCTCTCAGCAAAGACGCGATGAAAACGAAGGTTTAACGCAGGAGTCTGAAATGACTGACAGTTTAAGGATTATAAAAGACAAGTTCTTCATTCATTTTGTGTAATTTTATTCCTAATTTTAAGAAGAGGTTTTAATTTTTCATTAGACTTTGTGGCTTCACCCACATGCTTGGGTACAAATGGGTAAAAAATGTATGTTTAAATGGCTTAATAGTAATTTGATCATTTGTTTGTGTGTGTGTGTGTGTGTGTGTGTGTGTGTGTGTGTGTGTGTGTGTGTGTGTGTGTGTGAGAGAGAGAGAGA
>JAQMYG010000013.1:2374538-2387567 GCA_030014215.1 Clariallabes teugelsi
TGTATGTATGTATATTTCTATAGCAAATGTACAGTGTTTTATGTTGGTCTACACTTTGAGATCCACAAACAGCTGAAATCAATTTCCATATGTGTGCCAACATACATTATTATTATTATTATTATTATTATTCGTTGCAAGGTGACTGTAAGGTTTGTTGGAGGAAGCTTGCATGTTGCTGTGTGAGAGGTCATTCAAACGCACACAGGAACATAAAGGCGTGCGTTTCATTCAACATTTTAAACCAAAAAAAAAAAAAGTAACATGAAAGGGTTATTATCGTTAATATAGGGTAAATATGATCGTTTATAATGACAATTTCATGTTATAAAATAATGACTGTTATTATAGTAAAAATATACTAAATTTAATGTATAATTATAAATTAATTAGGCCTAATTCTAATAGTCTCAATATTTTGTCTCAATAATAACTGTGTTATTATTATTATTATTGAGCATTGAGGCGTGTGTGTTTCATTCAACATTTTAACGAAAAAAAAAGTGACATAAAAGGGTTATGTTTATATGAAGGGTGAAGGTTATTATATGATAACGAATATATGTGCATGATTCATTATTATTATTATTATTATTATTATTTATTCATTCTATTCCAAAAAAATTAAAAAATCCACTTTGTCCTTTAAACGTCCCCCAGTGTCCCGCATGGCGCCCCCTCCTCGTGCCCCCTGACCCGGGATCTTTACTCCTGCCGCTCTTTCTGTTCGGTGGCGCGCGCGTCTGTCACCCCGCTCCTCTCGCGATAGGTGCGCGCCTATATCAGGAGCGCGCAGGCCCGCGTGCTCGTCCATTTGGAGGGTCCAGCGGCGTGTGGAGAGCTGTGAGCGCACGCAGACAGACAGACAGACAGACAGAGACACACACACACACACACACACATTCACCGGCACCATGAGTGAGGCGGTCGTCAGCTTCTTGATTGATTTCCTGGCGGGTGGAGTGGCTGCGGCCATCTCCAAAACCGCCGTGGCGCCCATCGAGAGGGTCAAACTACTGCTGCAGGTGTGTGTGTGTGCAATTTATAAAAATGTTATATAATATCAATAATATCTAAATTAATTTATACATATATTCATGCATATAAGTATGTAATTATGTAATATGCAATACATCTTTTAGACACTAATACACTAATGAATATAATATTATAAAAGGCCACAGTGTTTTTGCTTAAAAAAAACATACAGTATCAGTATCACTTTCAAAATCATTAACTGATAATCATCGAAAGAGAAGCTCTTTACTAACCATGTGCATGCATGTGAAACATCAATAAATACTTCATCACTCAAGATACTTCATTACATCGACTGTACTTGCATGAGCGGTTACTTCTTGAAACTCTTAAGAGTCCTAAAGACCTATCTCTTTCTTAGACATTTGGGTTAATTCCTCCAAACCCCTCCCCTCCAAACCCCTCCTCCTCACCTAAAATATAAATAAATAATAATAATAATAATAATAATGCATTTTATTTATATAGGCGCCTTTCCAGTCACCCAAGGTCGCCTTCCTCTTCTAACCCCCCCAACAGAGTTTGCTGCTACTTACAGTTAGTAATCTAGTAACCAGTGTAAGGATCAATCCAATGACGAAATCTTCAAACACTTTCGTAAGTCGCTCTGGATAAGAGTGTCTACCAAATGCCTAAATGTAAATATGGTCGCCTTTGTTCCATCTTGGCCACCAATTCAAAAAGTTTTCATCTTGCATGCTCTCTCTAGTCTTTATTCCAACTGGAGAAGACTGGACATACAATGTAGCGCGTTCACTGCAAGGCTTTCTGAAATTATTTTACAGTATGTCTAAAACCAAACGTTTCCTTTCAATAAGGCAGGATGTTTAGTCTGATATTAACAGATCAATTTCGTCCAGTTCTGAGTTGATTGCAGTGCTTGAGAGGTACTACCGAACAAGTCGGGGACATAACGGTTGGTAAAAACGTGGTTCCAGAGAGTGATGATACTTGGGGTGAATCCAGTGCTAAAAATAGCCTAGGGTTTGCAACCCAATACCCATACCCCCCATCTCACAGGGGTGTAATCCTCAATGTGGCTGGAGCACATAGTCAGACTAATCTTTCCAGTAAGAATACCGGAGCAAAGTTGAGCGAGAGACAAATACATCACATGTAAGGTCACATGAATAGTTAAGACCTTTCCTCAAGTATCCAGATCTAACAAAATGATGAAACTTACAATCAAGTCATATTGCGTAATTTTTGGGGGAATTTTATCAGTAAGGTAGTATCTCCATCAAAAGTGGTCTCTGAGTGTCAACTCGACTCCCAACTCCAAGAAATCAAGTATTTAGGATCCATGCATCCGAGTTGACTAAATTCCTCTCCGCTACCCCTCCAGGTCCAGCATGCCAGCAAACAGATCACAGCCGAGATGCAGTACAAAGGCATCATCGACTGCGTGGTGAGGATCCCCAAGGAGCAGGGCTTCCTGAGTTTCTGGCGTGGAAACCTGGCCAACGTGATCCGTTACTTCCCAACTCAGGCTCTCAACTTCGCCTTCAAGGACAAGTACAAGAAGATCTTCCTCGGAGGTGTCGATAAGCACACTCAGTTCTGGCGTTACTTCGCTGGCAACTTGGCATCAGGTGGTGCCGCCGGTGCAACGTCACTCTGCTTCGTGTACCCACTGGACTTTGCTAGGACCCGGCTGGCTGCCGATATTGGCAAAGGCGCTGCCGAGAGAGAGTTTACCGGCCTGGGCAACTGCCTGACCAAGATCTTCAAGTCAGATGGCATCAGAGGGCTCTACCTTGGCTTCAATGTGTCCGTGCAGGGCATCATTATCTACAGAGCTGCCTACTTCGGGATCTATGACACAGCTAAAGGTAACAATTGACTGAGGTTTGATTAAGTTCATTCAGGAATGAGTATACTGTGTATACTGTGATATAAAGCTCAAATCCTCTTCATTGCCAACTTGCAGGCATGCTGCCAGACCCCAAGAACACACACATCATTGTCAGCTGGATGATCGCCCAGACTGTCACTGCTGTTGCTGGTATCATCTCATACCCCTTCGATACCGTCAGACGTCGTATGATGATGCAGTCAGGGCGCAAAGGAGGTAATGCTATAAATAAAACATGTTCTTTGTTGTCTTTAAGGAACCCAGTGGTGTATCCTTGATGTTCATGGTTGCCAACTGGCCTAAATTATTTGAACCAAAATTGTTTGTGAATACTATGATTCCTCCGACCACAATGAAACTCAGGAGTATCCAACTGGGCCAAAATTTCCAAGTACCACCTATTGCACAAAAGTCCAGGAGGTGGCGACAACACACTTTTCAAGTTTGCACCTTCTGGACTGGCTCCGCCTTCTGGATGTTTGCTTCTACATGCATGATCACAATTTCATGGTTTTGTCCTCTGCACCATTTTCATCACACTTGTCTGTTCTGCTTCCCTTTTCCAGCTGACATCATGTACAAGGGCACAGTGGATTGCTGGAAGAAGATCATCAAGGATGAGGGACCTCGGGCGTTTTTCAAGGGCGCCTGGTCAAACGTGCTGAGAGGAATGGGCGGCGCTTTCGTGCTCGTCCTCTACGATGAGATTAAGAAGTTCACATAAATGCCGAAGCCTCCAGATCTCGCTCACCGAACGACCCTCAGCGCCGTGACCGCTGAGAGCGTGTCGACCATCCGAGAGCGACAGGAACCAGAAACTTCGTCGTCCACTCCCTATACCTGTGTAAATATATTTAACCCCGACCCACCCACATCTCAAATCACGACCGTCCTCTCAGGTCCGATTACTTTCGGTATGCAAATATTGCTTCCGTTTGTTTATAATAATTTTAGAAAAGAAAAAAAAACGAGCACCTCTGGGAGTTCTGGTAATGGAAGAAGCGTGTGTCTGTACACCAGAAACGTCAACAGTTCTTGTGTTCTTTTAATAAAAATAAACTTGAAAAACACCATTTATGATTTTGTCTCAACCATTCTTTATCAGAAACAAGTTGCGTTCTTTATCTCAGTATTCTTCTTTTTCAATGACGTCCAACAAGGATAGGAAGATGGCACTAATCGCAAACTTTAGACATAAATAAAAATGGTGTAAATATCCCTTTTATTACATTGGCACTGACTTAGGTGACCTTGGTGTACGCTAGCTTTGATCACCAGGGATCCAACATGAAGATGGTAATGCGTCGTAAAGACAACGAAACAAAACACAGGTTGTTAACTAGTCTGTCTCTCAGCATGCCTGAGATAATAACACTAATCCTTCTGTACAGAAGAGCCAAAAGGTCAGAAGTGTTAGGATTACCGACCTGCAGCCATCTATAGTAACAGCATAGTAACCTGCGTTAATGTGTATGTACTGTATGTGCTGGGTCAAAGGTCACACAGTGGAGCAAATGAAGGAATTTTATTAATGTAACAAACATACATATACATATATAGATATAAAATATATATTTAATGATTTTAAATCTCACACCACAGACGATACGCTCACATTATACAGTCATGAGTTAAGCCAAGCATTAAAACTGCTATTTCAGGCACAAAAGAAGCAAGCAAGCGTACGACAGGAATGAATGCACGTAGCTCTGAGAGCAGCGTACGAGCGGTTCAAAATTCATTTTCATGCTCTAAGTTTGGCAAGCGCCATGTACGGCTGCAAAAATATAAAAAAAATCGGGGTTACCGTCTTCCACGGATCTAGAAATCTATAAACCGGGTGATGCTGATTGTCGTGTGCAGTGTACTCTGAGAATAGGAGCCTCATTAATGTGTTTGATCGACTCAAATCGTTAAGCGGATCAAAATTTGGTTTTCGTAAAATTGTGCATTCAAAGCCCTGGATTATAAAACACAGTAAATATTGATACAAATTGTCATAATTTGGCAAAGAAAGTATTTCGTGTGATATATCGTGGATATATCTACAGGTTCAGAGAGGCCATTCGGTATTATTTGTCACTTTTATGATAATGAAGTGCCTGGTTTTAAATAGAGAAGTTTAAAAGTCTAATCTCTACTCCATCACTCTATCATTTTGCAAATCATCTATCGCCAGCTATTTAGATAAAATGTATTCTCTAGCCATGATTTTAAGTTTACAAAGCATTTTAAATATAATGAAATCATTTTGAAGCATGGTCTCTTTAAAACTCTAAACAATTTAAGGAAAGGCAACATGGTCACAGGATTAAACAACGTGTTAATGTGCAAAGATTACATTCATCATCGAGGTCTCCTCCGTACCCAGCTTTCAACGTACACTCTATTAGAACTAGCTCTTTACCAGATCATAAAGGTCCTCATACTCATAACATTAAAGTGGTCCATCAGAACATGCACCATGTTGCAGGAAGCGGGTTCAAGTGTGACAGAGGTTTTGGATCTGGATGAGGAGCAACGGTTCTGGTGGGTTTCGTAGATTCAGGTCTGCTTCTGTGAGGCTGAATTGCAGGTTCTCGTGGTTCTTCCTGTCGAGGGTGACAGTAGAGTCAACTTAAATCGTCATTGACAACACCGTTAGTTTTAAAGGTTCCAGATTATACTAGCTCTTAAACAAGTTGACAACAGTCTCTGAGCTTCCCTAGACTGTGTGTGGTAATGCTCCAGCTGAAATACACCTCACTCAGATAACTCTCCTTTTACTTCACTCCTCATCCGAACACGCAGTTTCAGTGTCTATACAAATAAGCTCCTGCTGAGCCACGAGGAGGGGTTCTTCTTTTATGAGGTCACAACTAGAGGAAAATCTAATTCCCTTGTTTAAACCCTGGCCAATACAAATAATAAGACAAGATCTTTTTAAATTCAGTTTTTTTTTTTTGTTTCAATGTGCACGTGTCCGTTAAAAGGTGTGTGAAAATACCTGATGTAGGCCTAAAGGGAGGCGTAGGTATTCCGAGGTATCCGGCTTGGCGCTGGTAGTCTGTGAGCTGTTCTATTCGGGTCATTCCTGGTGTCGGCTTCACAGCCTCCAAACGCTTTAGAAAGGCCTGTGACAAAAGGACATGTATGGATTTACACCGTGTAATTTTACTTCATTGTGTCACATTATGTCTTATATTAATGTTCTAGATACACATCATATGTTCCAGACTGTAAAAGTGCACAGGCGGGTAAACGGTCTTTTGTAACAGCGCTATTAAATATCCAAATATAACCAGAGGTTTATATTAACTTGGAGCAAATCATTGTTGTATAGGAGGAATAAACGTTGTAATAAAGTCTTGATGCCTCCGACAGAGAGTTCACCAAGTGCTAGAACGGAGTGAAAGGTTCCTTGTGACCCATTGAAGGTATAAATAACCCGGGATCAGAATGTCAGCAGCACTCGTGCCTCCGAGAGCGTTTGGAAACCCTACAGTAAGCAGAAGCCGGTGAGAAGCGCGTCACTGGAAATAGAGCAAAGACTGAAGGCCAGCGGTTAGGACACACACCAGATCTGTAACGAACCGCTAGGGATTAGTTAAATATACAAGGAAGCGAGAACGTTCAAGCTCAAGCTCTAGAGAGAAAGAATGAAAAATAATGAATCAGAGAAATAGAACATGACAGTGGGAGTATGCGTGTGTGTGTGTGTGAGTGAAGGGAAGAAAAAAAAAGCCACTAGCTGGATTGTGTTACTCCTCTGTGCTAAGAATAGAGGGATAGAGAAAGAGCAAGTGGGAGGAAAAAGAGAGAGAGGGAGTAGGAACGATTTGTCCCAACCTGTAACGCTCATGACATTCGTTTAGTTGGACATTACTAGAACAGATAAACATTCCTGATGTACTCGACTGTTCTATCCAACCTACAGAAGATCAGCTATATCGAATACAGGTTACAATGTTAACTTTCATTCCTTTTACTTTCTATTTCTGATCATTTAACTTCCTTTGAGACTGAGACTCCTCCACCTGGCGCTGCCCATCTGACAGCACTGCAACACTCCGTTTGTAGCTCAAACAGTCTTCACGCACACACACACACACACACACACACACACACACACACACACACACACACACGTAACACTCTCACTCAGCAGCTGGTACACACAGGATATTGTGTAACCCTATTATAAGCTTTCCATTTTTGTCTCGAGCATAAGAGCTCGATCTAATAACAGTCGCACATGAACGCGTGAAAGGCGCTGAAAACTGAGTTAGGAAGACCCCTAGTGGTCGAATATAACAACAAAAAAAAAGTTTTGTTTTCTGAACTGGTGTGAAAACACAGAGCGGCGGACATACAAAATTAAAATGACTTTGAGAATCGTTTTAGAAAGAGCTAGAGCACGCCAGGATCCGACACTTACCAGGTTCGCTTGATGGATTCGCCGTTGTTCGCGCTGCCTGTTGAGGGCACTGTGATAAGGCCGGAAAGGTGGCGTGTATGAGCGGTAGGTGGAGCAAGACAAAGGCCGAGTGGAGGAGTGGGAGAGCTCGCGCACGAGACGCTGGTTCTCGCGCTCGATGCGCCGCACCTCATCGGTGGAGAAAGAGTAGTTCTTATGCCGCTGGGTTGCACTGCTCTTCCTGCTGCTGCTGACAGATGTGCTTCCAGGAGTGGAAACATGAAGAACCATGTCCATCTTTCTGTCGCCACTCGGCACAGCTGGAGAAGAGGAAGAAACATGAGGAACACAAGAACAGAACATGGCTTATTTATTGGGAGATGTTCAGAAATCTATGATCACCTACAAACCTGCCCCTAGCTAGGTATTCGTTATACAGTCTGGTTACACCTTCCTATTCAATGATTCTTCTATATTTTATATTAATACTAAAGACGTCGAAATTAAGATGGAGCAAATTATTAAATTAATCCTTTAAATCGATATTAAAAACCCTGTGAAATGACCCAGAATATGTTTTATATTTTCAATTCTTCAAAGTAGCTACCTTTTGCTTCAATGACAGCTTTGCTTCAACCCAACTTTTGAGAGTGGGTTTCCAACAATCTTGAAGGAGTTCCCAGAGGTGTCGAGTACTTGGCTGCTTTTTCTTCACTCTTACATAACCCTAAAGGTGTGCTTGGGGTCATTGTCCTGCTGGAAAACAAGTGCCAACTAGATGGGATAGTGTGTCGCTGCAGAATGCTATGGTAGCCAGGGTAATCCAGTGTGCTCTCAATTTTGACAAAGTCACTAACAGTGTCATCAGCAAAGCACCATCACACCTTCTTCTCCATGCTTCACAGTTGGAATCGCACATTCAGGGACCGTCTGTTCACCCTCTCTACGTCTAACAAAAATACACCCACTCACAAAAGTGAGTACACCTCTCCAATTTCAGCAAACATTTTAATATATTTTGGAACATTTTAGTTTTTGGCATGTATGTTAAAAATAATAACGATATAATCAAATGCATGAACACAAAAACAGTAGAAAGTATAACGGTTTGACAAATGCACAATTTGGGGGCACACAGAGGGTCCAAAGAAGCCAATTAGAACCAGGTTGTCAGCATGTGACACAATCTCAGCTACTCTAATCTGAGGTGCTGTAAATCAGGCTAGTCATTCTAATAAACTTATCCTCTGCAGCTGAGGTAGCTCTTGGTTTTCCTTTGGTGCACGACGTTCCTCATAAGAGCCAGTTTCTTGACAGTGATGGTTTTGTCAACTGCACTTGGGGATACATTTAAAGTTCTTCAGATCTTTTTCAGATTGAGTGACCTTCATTTCTTAAATTAATGATAGCACTAATATTGACTATTTACTCATCTTTTGTACATGACAACTTGTGGTCTAAGGCACATTAAGAAAGCAAGAAATGTCACAGATTAACTCTTGACAAGACACGCCTGTGAACTGAAAACCATTCCAGGTGATGACCTTGTGATTCTGATGAGAGAATGCTTGGCACACCCATTAAAAAAAATAGTTTTCAACGCACACATCATAGCTAAATGTATCTATTTTGGACCACCTATAATATAAAACATATTCTGGGTTGTTTAACACTTTTTTGCTTTTGCTGCGATACCTACCAGATCTTTTCTCTTCATCTGTTTTCGCATCCAGCTGTTGTGGAGTTCCCAAGGTGCCTTTAGGTAGGGTGGTTTTAGTGGTTTTAGTGGATTTAGTAGATTTAGTGGATTTGGAGGATTTAGTGGTAGTGGGTGGGGCCTTACGGAAAGGCTGCTTGGGAGTGGATAGAGGGGTAACGACTGTGACTGTATCGCAAGAATCGGCCGGTTCTGAGGTTTTGGGTCGTTGCTTCTGACTGACTGATCGCTGTCGTGGCTGTAGCCATAGGGTCGAGGACGACTTCCTGTCGGAGAGCAAGGCTAAGTGGGTGGGGCTGGGATACCTACCAGATCTTTTCCTTCTGGCTATATTTGGATCAAACTGCCGTGCATTGGTGGTTTCTGAAGTGTCTTTAGGTAGGGTGGACTTAGTGGGTTTAGTGGCTTTAGTGGTAGTGGGCGGGGCCTTATGGAACGACTGCTTGGATTTCGTGGATTTAGTGGTAGTAGGCGAGGCCTTACGGACTGACTGCTTGGATTTCGTGGATTTAGTGGCTTTAGTGGTAGTGGGTGTTGTCTTACGGAATGACTGCTTGGATTTAGTGGATTTAGTGGTAGTGGGCGCCGTCTTACACAATGATTGCTTAGGAGTGGATAAAGCAGTAACGTCTGTAATGGTATCAGAATCGGTCGGTTCTGAGGTTCTGGATCGTTGCTCCTGACTGACTGATCTCTCTCGTGGCTGTTGCCATGGGGACAAGGATGTCTGCCTGTCAGTGAGCATGGCTAAATGGGTGGGGCTGTGATACCTACCGGATCTTTTCCTTCCGGCCGCATTTGGATCAAGCTGCCGTGCATTGGTGGTTCCCGGAGTGTCTTTAGGTAGGGGGGATTCAGAGGAGGTGGGCAGGGCTAGGTCGAACGACAAAGGTGGATTAATGTCCGGAGAGGATAAAGGGGTAACATCTGTAACGGTATCATCAGAATTAGCCATTTGTGAGGTTCTGGGCCGTTGCTTCCGACTGAAAGATCTCGGTCGTGGTTGTCGACGTGGTGTCAAGGTGGACTCTGTGTTGGAGAGCTTGGCCGAGGAGGTGGTGCTTCTTTCTCTACTACTGGATGACGATGAGCTCCGGGTGCGGAATTTGCCAGTAGATTTTGTGGCTGGTTCCCTGCGATGCTGGCTCCTCTCCTTGTTGTTGAAAAGATCATCTTCCTCAGCTGCGGAGGATATGGAAGAGGAGCAGATGCTGGATGAGACATCGGCTTGGCTGCCACGGATTAAGGACATTTCCGAGTGAACGAGTGGAGAGGATTTCCTAGATGAGGTATCAGAATCCTCTTTTCCACAAGTCGCCTTGTCTTTTTGAACGCTGTCCTCCTTACATTCAGAATCATCCATCAACCCTCGCTGAACCTCAAGCCCAGACATCTCTTTCTCTAATGATTCTACGCCACATTCAGGATTTTCAGTCTCTTCACTTCCTTCCTTTAAGCTTTCAGGCTCCTCGACCTCTTTTGTGATTTCTGAGCTTTCGGGTTGGTCAGGACGCTTCTCATTAGTGCTTTCAGACTCCTTGACCTCTCTCATGATTTCAGAGCCTTTTGGTTGGTCAGGACGCTCCTCATTAGTGCTTTCAGTCTCCTTGACTCCTCTCGTTATTTCAGAGCTTTCCAATTGGTCTGGGTGTTCCCCCTTAGTGCTGTCTCTGTCCTCGGTCTCCTCTTGGACAGGTTCTTCTGGCTTGGTGCCGCTCTCATCGCAGTCACTGTCGAAGAACGAATGATCCACTTCCTCTTCCGGTGCTTTTGGGCTGTGCATTGTGAACTTCTTATTTATTGCCGTCTAAAAGGATAAAAAAAAAAAAAAGCATTTGTGAAAAAGATCAGAGAATAAAACTGAGTAGACAGGTTGAATCTAACAGGACGGATTGTGGTAATGTAAATAACCACTCAAACCACATAAACACTTTACAAATGTGAGTAGAAAAGCATCTCAGAGTTCGCACAATACATTAAACTCTGAGGAAGAGCAGCTACAACAGCATAGCTCAGGAGCTCAAGCTGCCTAACATGGCGTAAGAACTTCTAGCCAAGAGTCTAAGTTTAAGAGGGAGATTAGGGCCAAACTCCAGGCAGCTCTGAGCAAGGAAAAGCCAAAAACTATTATTTCAGGGAAGAGATGGAGATGACCCCATTGCTAAAGATGACACATTCTTCAGAAGACTGTGCCAAAGAAACATAAGAGTGCTAGCACAGGTCGACCAGTGGGACCTGTGACCATACCATTGGTTCGGCAGGTTTGGATGGTCTTTAGCGAAAAAAATTGCAGGTTAATATGCCGGGCGGGTTATTAATATACATATAGAATTAATCTCTTTCCAATTTCTTTTCACACTCGCTGGAATTGTGCATATTAAAGAGAGTCAGGTTCGGGGAATCACTAAAAAGAAGATCTGGGAATCACCAGTTACATGCTGATATGATATTATCAGGGTACCTCTGTGCTGATTCGATAAGTATCAACGATTTTCTAAATATCCCAATTCGATGACATTTTCCACAATTTTGTTAGAATTTTCAACCTTTAAAAGAATTAATGAGTAATTAAATGCAGCCCATACCTTATAGCATTACTTTCCTCACACTACAAACTAACATCAAGTACAAGAGTTTAACTTCAAATTCAATTAAACACTAAAGCTACATTTTTACTGAGCAGCACGTATCTCGGTCATCCACTATAATTATTATTTCTGAACAAACTTAGCAAATAATTCATTCCTACCACACGGGATGAAAATGTGGGAATAGGTCAGAGTGCGCCACCTGTAAGATTTACCGCCTCAAACGCCTCTAAAGTCTCAAAACTAAACTTGACAGTGAGCATGTGGGTTGAGTGGCTTCGAGCATTAGCGCTCGCGGCATTGTGAGACTGGTGTAAGTATGTTTAATGAGTGGGTTTAAGACTAATTCGCTCACAATTTGATGAAAAAGTCAAATCTGAGGGTTTTATTGCGTGATTTCTGATAATGTAACACCATAGAACTGCGTTTCTGCCGCGCCACTTGGATCCTTACGTGCTAGTACAGAATCGTTTATATCTGAGGCTGATCAGCTAAATCAAGTCACGACCAATCAAACTAAAGGCAAGACAATTCTGTTCACTGACCGATCGACCGGTTCATCTCTATTATAAACTTATAGTTTTAAAAAAATTGGGCCATTAGTGGCTCAGTGGTAGGTTTCTCGTCTGTCATGCGGAAGGCCTGGGTGTGATTCAGAGTCAGTGCCCAAACCCCAGCCACTGGATGCAGCACCAGTCCGAATCCCGGATAAATGGGGGGGTTGCATCAGGAAGGGCAAACCTGTGCCAAGTTGTTGTGCAGATTGGATGGTCCACTATAGCGACCCCTCAATGGGAGCAGCCGAAAGACCAACAATAACAACAACAAGTTTTTAAAAATTTTATTTTGAAGTCAGTGAGTCGATACGTGAATCACCACAAAAAAGAACTATGATTTATACCCAGTCTCTACTAAAAGAAATCTCAATTCTCAATATTTGTTGATTCTATAAACACGCCGACCACTATAAGCTCCGCCCCCTTTACAGATTAATCGTTGTTGCGAAGTGGTCTCTTTTGCATACTGGATGTTGATTGGCTCTTATATTTTAAAAATAGTTCTCAATGCACGCATTTATCCATTATTATATAAACGTTTTGGCTAAGAAAAAAAACAAAATCAAGGACAGATGTTATAGGTTAAATCTAGTATATAAAACAAATTCAGTTTGATCGGTGTTTGACCAGATAGTTCAGTCACAGTTGTGTCCACCAGGTGGCGCGATACCAACCTTGGAGATGGAAAATTCCCCTCGGACACTGTATCAGGGTTAATTTCATTTGTATCTGCATGTTGTCATCAGCATAAGATTTAAAAAAAAAAAATAAAAAACACACATTTCAACAAGACCAGGGGGGTGTTCTTCGTACGTCGCTAACTCAGTTAGCTGGATTTGAATGTTGTGGATTTGTCCTGATCTTGGATTGTTTCGTTC